>JBBPTI010000058.1:0-29226 GCA_038093995.1 Tylopilus aff. callainus | reverse complement strand
AGGATTTCACTCATATTGCGTGGCTGCTCCATGACCTCACAAAGAAAGACAAGCCCTTCTGCTGGACTGATCAGCACCAGGCGGCCTTCGACCATCTCAAAGAGACCTTTACCACAGCCCCAGTCCTAGCCTACCCAGATCATAACAAGAAATACTGCCTGGAATGCAATGCCTCCTCCTACACAACTGGCGGAGTACTATTGGTTGAAGAGGACGAAAAGTGGCATCCTGTAGCCTATGCCTCACATGCAATGATGCCAGAAGAGCGAAACTACCCCATAGCCGATAAGGAGATGTTGAGTGTGATTAGGGGGCTAGAGGACTGGCGACATTATCTGGAAGGGGCCAAACAGCAGTTTGAGGTGTGGAATGACCATGAAAACCTCAAGTGGTTCATGACTCGACAGAACCTCAACCAGAGAGAAGCACGCTGGGCACAGTACCTCTCCTGTTTCAACTTCAAGTGGTGTCACAAGGCTGGTACAACCATGGGCAAGGCCAATGCACTATCATGAAGAGAGGATCTGGCCATAGGAGATGCAGAAGACAACCACAACGTGGTAGTGATCCCCCCTGAGCAAATACAGGTATGGAGAACCAAGGCCCGAAGGACCAAGGCCGACAAAGAAGGGATGACCAAGGAAGCAACAGTTTTGCACCACTCTGGAGATCGACTGACCGATCAGATATCACATGAGACCATCAAGCTTCTGGCCCCAGTGCAGAAGAGACTGGAGGGGCAAGGGTACCACATTGAAAATGGATGTCGGATGAAAGATGGCAAAGTGTACATACCCCCAGCCTGCTGACCTGAGGTATTACGCCTCCATCACAATATGCCGGTGGCAGGCCATCCTGGGGTTGCACGAACTGTAGAGCTACTCTGGCGGCACTATGATTGGGCTTCCCTAGCACTCGACACTGCCAACTACGTAAAGAGGTGTCCAAGATGTGCTCAAGTCGAACCATCTAACAAACTGCCCACCAGGCCCCTCCAGCCACTACCCATCCCATTGGGGCCCTGGCAAGACATCTCAGTAGACTTCATCACTGGGCTCCCCCTTTTTAACTCCTACACCACCATACTCACTGTCATGGACTGCTTCTCCAAAGCAGTTGAGCTCATCCCCTGTGACAGCACCTGCACCTCCTTGGACCTCGCCGATATCTACCTACACCATGTCTGAAAGCATCATGGTCTCCCAAAGTCCATCATTTCAGATTGGGGCCCCCAATTTGCATCCCACCTTATGATGGATCTTTGCCACCAGCTCCAGATCAACCAGTGACTCTCCACCATGTACCACCAGCAGACCAATGGACAGACCGAACAAATGAACCGAGAGATAGGCCAGTACCTCCGGACTTATTGCACAGACCACCCAGACTCTTGGAGCGACTGGCTCCCCCTCACGCAATTTACCATTAATTCCAGGGTCTCCTCCACCTCTGGCAAGTCCCCGTTCCAGCTTACGCACACCTATGCCCCAGTTTTGGGAATAGAGCCAACAGTTACCCAATCCCCTATAGCTGATAACCTTGCCAACCAGTACGCCAACCACTTGGCGGAAGCCCGGGAACAACTCTACACCTTGCAAGATACAATGAAGCGAGCAACCACTGGTAAGTGTTCTCTGGCCCCCTCCTACTCTGTTGGGGATAAGGTTTGGCTCTTCACTGAGCATCTCTCCATTCCAGGGTCCCCAAAGCTAACCAATTGCTGGATTGGGCCATTCCCCATCATTGGTCTCGTCAGCCCTAACGCTGTCTGCCTCGACCTCCCCACTTCCTACCATATTCACCCCGTCCTCAACGTCTCACGGGTTAAGCCGTTCATAGCCCCACTTCCTGGTCAGCACCCTCCTCACCCCAATCCCTCTTCCCTGGCTGCTGACCCCGCTACATTGGAATATGAGGTTGAATACATCGTTGATTCCCGCCTGGCCAGCCGTGGCCTTCAGTATCTCATTCATTGGAAGGGGTATGATATTTCTGAATGCACTTGGGAACCCCATTCCAACCTTGCTAACTCCCCTGATGCACTCGCCACCTTCCACTGTGCCCACCCTTCCGCCCCTCATCCTGTCTCTCACTCCACCATTCGTGCCATATTCCTGTCTGCCCATCTGGAATCTGGGCCTTAAGGAGGGGGTCATGTAACGCTCATGGCTACGCTATATTCCATTCTTTCCTACATTGCCTTCTTTAGCCACCTTGACCCACGCCACAGCACCACAACTCGGTCTTGCCTGAGTCCTGTTCCCACACCAGTCAGCACAGTACCCACAGCATTCCAGGCACTGGACCACGGTAAAGTAAAGATCCAATTACCCAGGTACTGATGCTGCCCACAGCAGTTAGGCAATCCGCAGTTGCAATGGTGCCTTATGTCGCCACCTGGTCACATGCCAATAGCGATACTTGTGCATCGCACGCCATAGTATGCCATCTGTTCCCACTCCAATGGCATTAACCTTGCAATGGCGCCATCACTCGCCACCCTTTCCCACTCCAGTAGCATTTAGCCTGCAGCATCGCCTCCCTCGCACGGACCAGGCCAGTTTTTGCCTTGCACTTCCTTATTTAGTAACCATGCCTGCCCTTAGCTAGTTTAGGCTCCGCTTGAACCTGTTCTGTAGTAGTATATAAACCCGCCTGTATTATATCAGAGCCCCAATCAATTCTTCTTGGGTCTTCCCTTACAAGGCACCCGCATACTAGGAGATTGGTCCACAGTTCCCTTTTGCTTCACTTTGCTACTCGCCCCCTTGTGCGTTGCACCCAGGGCTTTTGTCTTGCTTCATTCTACTTGACACCTCCTTGCACCTAGTGCCCGAGGTCATTTCAAGGCCAGTAAGATTCCAACCAAGCACACCCCTATTACCCATGTTATCATCTCTAAAGACCAAGAATGGTGTATTCCCCTTAGATTGCCCAGTCTAGAGGAGCCCACTCCCCAGCAGCTCAGCAGCAACTGTGAACCCAATGCCATGCTTAATTCCTCTAACAAGTATACTCCCCCACACACACACAAAGAAACCCTGACTAACCCCCCACAGATCCACATATTAGGGCAGCAGAAACAAAAAGAGATACTAATGCAGGTTCAAATCAAGACCCGCACTGGCAACTTCATCCCAGCATCCACTTTGCTCGACAGCGATGCCCAGTCCTCATTCATACACCGAGAGTATGTCTGCCAAAACTGTATCCCCACTAAAAAGCTCCCATAGCCCATATATGTTTATAATGCTGATGGGACCCCAAACAAAGCAGGGCCCGTAACCCATGCGGCCACCATTTTACTGGAATACCAGGGTCATGTGGAAAAGACCCGGGTAGAGGTAACCAACCTAGAAAGCAAAGATCTGATTCTAGGATATACATGGCTAAAAGAACACAATCCACAGATCAATTGGAAGACCGGCACAGTCTATATGCCAGATTGCCCAGAGCTATGCAACTACTCCAGAGTATCGCGGGTCATCCACAGAGCTGAAGAAATGGAAATCTGGATCACTGAGGAGCAGTGGGACACCAGAAAACAGCAAGAAGGAAAAACTCCTTGAGAGTTAGTACCCCTGGTGTACCACCACTACCTCAAGACCTTTGAGCAGAAGGAATCCAAGCGGATGCCAGTTCAAAAGCCATGGGACCATGCCATTGAACTAAAAGACACTTTCATCCCTCAGAAGGGCCGTAATATTCCCCTTAGTCTGCAGGAACAAAAGGAAGTAGATGACTTCATCGATGAACAACTCGCCAAAGAGTATATCCGGCCCTCCAAGTCCAAACAGACTTCGCTGGTCTTCTTCATGCCAAAGAAAGACAGACGAAAGCGCATGGTACAAGACTACAGGTACTTCAATGAGCATATGGTCTGCAACAACTACCTGTTGCCGCTTATCGCCCAACTAATCAACAAGCTGCGCACCGCCCACCTCTTCACTAAGATGGACCTTCACTGGGGCTACAATAATGTCCGGATAAAGGAAGGAGATGAATGGAAGGCCGCTTTCACTTGCCACTGTGGCGCATTTGAGCCGCTAGTAATGTTCTTCGGGCTATGCAACTCGCCTGCCACCTTCCAAACTATGATGAATGACATCTTTGCAGACATGGCAGAAAACGTCATGGTATACATCGACAACCTGCTCATATTCACCCCTACCAATGACCGCAAAGCCCACGAAGCAATTGTCCTGGAGGTCCTTAAAAGGTTAGAAGAAAACGACCTCTTTGTCAAGCCAGAAAAGTGCACTTTCAGAGTAAAGGAATTGGAGTTCCTTGGAATGATCGTAGGAGTAAATGGGGTAAGCATGGACCTGAGCAAAGTTACTGCCATAAAGGAATGGCCAGTCCCCACCACAGTTCGAGGCATTCGGGCCTTTCTAGGCATGGCCAACTTCTATTGCTGCTTCATACAAGACTTCGCCCATATTGCGCAGCCACTCCATGACCTAACAAAGAAAGATGAACCCTTTTGCTGGACTGATCAGCACCAGGTGGCCTTTGACCGACTCAAGGAAATCTTCACCACTGCTCCCGTTCTAGCCTTACCCCGACCATAACAAGAAGTATCAGCTCGAATGCGACGCCTCCTCCTATGCAACCAGGGGAGTTCTATTGGTAGAAGAAGATGAGAAGTGGCATCCTGTAGCATATGCCTCACATGCAATGACACCAGAAGAACGGAACTACCCCATAGCTGACAAGGAGATGCTGAGCGTGATTAGAGGGTTAGAAGACTGGCGACACTACCTGGAAGGGGCCAAACAGCAGTTCAAGGTATGGAACGATCATGAGAACCTCAAATGGTTCATGACCCAGCAGAATCTCAACCAAAGGCAAGCCTGCTGGGTGCAGTACCTCTCCTGCTTCAATTTCAAGTGGTGTCACAAGTCCAGATCGACCATGGGAAAGGCCGACGCATTATCGCGAAGGGAAGATTTAGCTGTAGGAGATGCGGAGGATAACCATGACGTGGTAGTGATTCCCCCCAAACAAATACAGGTATGAAGGACCCAAGAATGAAGGACTAAGATCAAGGAAGAAGGAATGACTGAGGAAACAATGGCCTTGCACCACTCCGGAGATTGGCTAACCAATCAGATTTTGCATGAGACCATCAAACTTCCAGCCCCAGTGCAGAAAAGGTTAGAAAGGCAGGGGTATCACATCAAGGATGGATGCTGAATGAAGAATGGCAAAGTGTACATACCCCCAGCTTGCAGACCTGAGGTGCTACGCCTCCACCACGATGCGCTGGTGGCCAGCCATCCTGGGGTTGCACAAATGGTGGAATTACTCCGGTGGCACTATGATTGGCCCTCCCTAGCAATTGATGCTGCCGACTATGTGAAGAGATGTCTGAGGTATGCCCAAGTCAAACCCTCCAACAAGCCTCCCACCAGGCCCCTCTAGCCACTACACATTCCTTCGGGGCCCTGGCAAGACATCTCAATAGACTTCATCACTGGACTTCCCCTCTCCAACTCGTACACCGCCATACTCACTGTCATGGACCACTTCTCCAAAGCAGTCAAACTCATCTCCTGTGACTCCACTTGCACCTCCCTAGATCTAGCCGATATCTATCTGCACCATGTATGGAAACATCACAGCCTTCCGAAATCCATCATGTCAGATTGGGGTCCCCAGTTTGCTTTGCAGCTCATGACCGATCTATGCCGCCAGCTCCAGATCAACCAGCAACTCTCCACCGCATACCACCTGCAGACCGATGGACAGACTGAGTGGATGAACTGGGAGGTAGGCCAGTACCTCCGGACTTATTGCGCAGACCACCTAGACTCTTGGAGTGATTGGCTCCCACTCACACAATTCACCATCAATTCCAGAGTGTCCTCCACCTCTGGCAAGTCCCCCTTTCAGCTCACACACACTTACACCCCGGTTCTCGGAATAGAACCCACTGTCACCCAGTCTCCTACAGCTGATAACCTTGCCAACTAGTATGCTGACCACTTGGCAGAAGCCTGAGAACAACTTCGCACCTCGCAAGACACAATGAAGTGAGCAGCAGCCAGTAAGCATTCTCTGGCCCCCTCCTACTCCATTGGGGATAAGGTTTGGTTATCCACCGAACACCTCTCTATTCCAGGCTCACCCAAACTCATTGATCACTGGATCAGGCTGTTCCCCATCATTGGTCTTGTCGGTCCCAATGCCGTCCACCTCGACCTCCCAGCTTCGTACCACATCCACCCTGTCCTCAATGTCTTGTGGGTCAAGCCATTCATAGACCTGCTCCCCGGTCAGCACCCTTCTACTCCCAATCCCTCCTCCCTGGCTGCTGAAACAACCCTTAGGCAGGGCTGGTAGTGAGCTGTATGACAGCAGGGATAAGGCGAGTGACTAGAGCTAGTGGGAACCCAGGTGTCGACTGAGGACTAAGGGGAAAACCCAGAATAACTCGAATAAGGTTCCAGGGCTCAATTGAGAGGCTATTTATACGGTTACAGAGTATTTGTACGTATTGTCCTTGTATCACTATATACGGGTACTTCAGGGGAGACGTGGGAATGAGGGGATTACGCTACTGGCCATGGGTGAGTCATGCGGAGTCACTGCACTGGTTTGCGCAGCCCGGGCACTGATGTTGCGAGATGTCATGATAATGGCGTGATATGGCGTGATCATGATGTCATCATGATGTCATCGGGCTGTGCAAGGGGCTAGACCTGCTTACTAAGGTAAACACAGCTTTGCGCTGCCATCGTGTGGTGTGTGAATGCTGTTAGCAAGCGTGGTCTAGGGCGGATACCGTCCACAATAGGGGTGAAAAATAGGGGTTAAGTCACAGGGGCGAGCGAGGTCGTAACACTACCCCCCTGCTAAAGCTGAACCTCCGGGGCAGCAAAGGGGAGCGGGCAAGCGAAAATGGCAGCGAAGGCCAAGCAAGAGACGGGGTGCGGAGCGGCAGGGTGAGACTGGTGGAAGTCGCGAAGGGCGTCAGGACAATGGGTGAGGTTGGAGGCCGGCTCCCAGGTACGATCCGACGAGGGGTAGCCCTTCCAATGGATGAGGTATTGAATCCCACGGCCGCGAGGACGAGAGTCCACTATGAAGTCCACTTCGTACTCAGCGTCATGGTTGTCAGTGATGAGTGCAGGGCCGGGTTGAGGGTCCGGCTGTGACGGAAGTGGCGCCGTATAGGGTTTCGTTCGGGAGACGTTAACAACTGGGTGAATGTGAATATAGGAAGGGAGGCAGAGGTGAACGGCGTTTGGTCCCTTCATGGCGATCACAGGGAAGGGCCCTACCCATCAATCCGTTAATTTCTGACAGGGGAAGGGCAGTGTTAGGTTATCGGTGGCGAGCCACACCTTATCCCCGGGGGCGTAGGGCAGAGCTGAACTTCGATGTTTATTGCCGGTTTCTAGCATCCGCTCATGGGCCGCTTCAAGATTCGCTCGGGTCTGCTCCAAGACTGTCTGATATTCGCGTGCTACCTCAGAGGCAGCCGGCGACTTCGTATCCCTGGGTTCCACCCCCATATGTGGTTGGTATGTGCGTGTGACCTGAAAAGGAGAGAATTTGGATGCGGAGGACTGTTTCGCGTTCAAAGAGAATTGGGCCAGGGGCAACCATCGCACCCAGTCATCCTGTCGTTCAGCACAGTACATACGGAGATAGGAACCGACCTCTCTATTCATTCATTCCATTTGTCCATCAGTCTGAGGGTAGTGCGTGGTGGATTTCTTTACCATTATCCCTAACTGATCACATAAGGCAGTCATGAGTGACACCGCAAACTGCAGGCTGTGATCTGAAACGATGGATCGGGGAAGTCCGTGATGCTTCCATACGTGAGTTAGGTACAATTCTGCGAGCCCTGCCGCCATGCACGTTTTGCGACAGGGTATCAACTCAACTTCTTTTGAGAAGCGATTGACGACGGTTAGGATGGCGTCATGCTCTCCGGCGACCAGTAAGTCGGTTATGAAGTCGGCGGAGATATCTTCCCAGGGTACCACGGGCACAGGTAGGGGTTGCATCTCCCCTCGTGGTGGCTGGTTTGTTGATTTTGCCCGGGCACATCTCGTACATCTCTTCACATACTCTTCAACATCTTTCCTCATTCCAGGCCAACTATAGAATTGGGCGAGAAGCTCCAGTGTATTATGAATGCCGGGATGACCACAAATAGCATTATTGTGATGGAGGGTGGTGATCTGCACGCGAAGGTCGGGTGGCACATAAATTCGATCATTCCTCTTTAGGACCCGATCTTTGATCTCGTACCCTTGTGCCATCAACTTCTTAAGGGTGGTTTCCGGCAGTCGCGTCATTCTGTGGGAGATCTCATCCATGAGCTCATCACCCAGGGTTGTTACCTTAACACCTTTAATCTCTTCTCCTTCAACCTGCACGATTCTTTCTGGCGGGATTACCAGGACTCCCTTATTGTCCTGCCCTCCCTCTGCTGTCAGATCTGACCTCCGTGAGAGCGCGTCTGCTTTTGTCATTAGGGCCCTGGACTTATGGCACCATTTGAAATTGAACCAGGAGAGGTACTGAGCCCATCGGGCCTGGCGCCGATTGAGATCTTGCCGCATCATGGACCAGGTGAGATTCTGGTGATCGTTCCAAATTTCGAACTCATGGGTAGTTCCTTCTAGGTAATGCCTCCAGGTTTCAAGCACCGAGATGACGCTTAGCATTTCCTTATCGGCGATTGGGTAATTCCGCTGTTCCGGAATCATGGAGTGAGACAAGAAGGCTACTGGGTGCCAACGATCTTCCTTTTGTACTGACAGCACAGCCCCTACTGCTGAATTGCTGGCATCGCTCTCCAGTCGATAGCTGCAGTTGTTGTTGGGGTAAGCGAGGACAGGGGCTGTGGTGAAGTGCTTCTTCAACCAGCTAAACGCTTCTTCGCACTCCAGGGTCCATTCGAAGCTTACATCCTTCTTCGTGAGATCATGTAGGGATCTCGCCACCTTTGCGTAATCCTTGATGAATCGTCTGTAGAAGTTAGCGAGCCCGAGAAAGGCACGGGTTTGGTGGAGAGTGGTTGGTGTTGGCCAATCAGTTATAGCTTTTACCTTTCCCTGATCCATTGCAATTCCTGCCAGGCTGACAATCATTCCGAGGAACTCCACCGTTGTTACCGAAAATGCACATTTCTCCGGCTTCACGAACAGATTGTTTTTCTCTAGCCTGTTTAGTACCTCTCTTACCCTTTGCTGGTGTGACGCCAGATTTGCATCTTTCAAGAATATGAGTAGATCGTCAATATACACAACCACATCCAGCATATCCACAAATAGATTGTTCATCATGGTCTGGAACGTGGTGGGGGAGTTACAGAGTCCAAAGAACATTACCGTGGGTTCATAGGCCCCCCTGTGGCAGACGAAGGCGGCCTTCCACTCATCTCCTTCTTTGATGCGCACATTGTTGTATCCCCATCAGAGATCCATCTTAGTGAATAGTCGCGCACCTTTAAGCTTATCGACGAGTTGAGATATCAGGGGAAGTGGGTAGTTATTTCGAATGGTATGCTCGTTGAGGTAGCGGTAGTCCTGTACCATTCTTTTTCGTCCATCCTTCTTTGGAACGAAGAACACGGGAGATGTCTGTTCTGATTTGGAGGGGCGGATATATCCCTTCTTCAACTGATCTTCCACGAAGTCGTCCACCTCCTTCTGTTCCTGGGTGCTTAGGGGAATGATTCTTCCTTTCTTCGGGCGGAAAGAGTCTTTCAAGTCGATTGCATGGTCCCAGGGCTTTCGAAGGGGCATCCATTCCAATTCTTTCTGGGAGAAGACCTTCTGGTATTGATGATACTGCTTCGGGATGAGGGAGAGCGCTTCTTCTCCTTTCGATTCAGACTGTGCCTGCTTCTCCTGACTCCTTCTTTCAGCATGGATGGCCTCTCCGAATTCCTGCTGATGAACTGCCCTGGCCTTCCTTTCATAGTTACAAGTTTCTGGACAGTCAGCGAATTGTACCTGGCCGGTCTTCCAGTTGATGCGTGGATTGTGTTCTTTTAGCCAGGGGTACCCGAGGATGAGGTCGTTGTTGCCGATATTGGATACGTACGCCCGTAGCAACTCCTTATGTCCATTTAGGTCGCAGTACACCTCTACTTCTTCCGTGATTGTCCCTCCAGCATTCTCCGATCCATCCGCATTATGGACGACAATCTTTCTGCATGCGGTCGAGGTGGGGATCCTATTCCTTTACACAAAATCTTGACTAATAATAGTTAGGTTTGCCCCGCTGTCGATCAGGGCTTCCGCATTGATATACCTGGCCGTAGGAGAGGGTTTGATCTGTACGATTAGTTTTATCTCCTTTCCTTTGTGTATTACCCTGGTATACATTTTTGGGGTTTCTGGGTTTTGCTTGGCGGAAATAGGGGAATCAAGCACAGGTTTAGTATCTCGGTCCCTGCTGGGCTCGCTAGGAGACCCCCCTAGACCGGCTACATTAGATACTAAAGACGTTAGCATGGTTACAAGCTTCGTTAGTTCCGCCAAGAAATGAGTATTACTATCAGCCCGTGGGACACCCAGATCGTCCCTTAGGCTCTGCCTTTTCCCTTCTGCTCCTTTTCGGCATTGGGAAAATCCTGTTCTTCGATTGGCACCGCCCTAGCCTCGTCGGGTGGCAACATGATCCTTTGGGCTGTTCTTCTCTTACAGCTGAAGTGGTGCCCTCCTCCATGGAAATGGCAATCCGGGCACTGGTTCTTCAGTTTCTTACAGTTTCAGGCCAGATGACCGGTGCCTTTGCAGTTGAAACACTTCCTGGAGCTTCCCTTTATGGCGAATATGTCTTCTTCATCCATTTCTTCGAAGCGGTCTACCTCCATTCAGTCCCCGCGGGATTGATACTGTTGTGGATGGCCCCTTATGAATGTCAGGGCTTCCATTGCGCATCCCACGTCGCAGATATTCTGTAAGTAGGCGGCCGGAGTGGACTTCCGGGCCCCCTCCTTGAATATCTGGAGGATAATGTGGCAGGCCATGTTTCGCTCTAGGAGGCGGATGGCGTGACTATCATCTATCTCAGCCATTTGGTAGAGGGCTTCCCAATGAACCAGGAAGTCGTCGGTCTGAAGGGTGCCTTGTCGAAGTTGCTCCAATTGGGCGACCGCCCAGTCCTTCTGATTTACTGACCGAAATAGACTTTCCATCTCCTGGACCAGTTCATCCCAGGTATAGCCTTGTCCGCGGCGTAGTCTAGTTTGGGCAAATGGGCCGGCCTTTGGCCCTTTTAATCGCAATAGGACCACAGTTACTGCTTCGTAGCTTTTTGGGAGGATGGTGGACCGATTCGTGTGAAGCCAAGCCTTAATCTTGGCCCACCATTCTTCGAACTTGGCAACGGACCCTTCATAATCTCCGGGGTCGGCAAATACTTCTACCTTTCTGGCCGCCTTTCCTCCAGCGGCGGTGGCGCTGTTGAGGTTACTTACGGTTTGCTCGAGTGTGGCGACATCCTTTAGTAATGCCGCGGTCTTCTTCTGTTCTTCGACGCATCCGTTGTAGAGCTGTTGGTTCTGTTTCGTAAGGGTGGTAAACTCTAATGCAATGGCTGCAATCTTGTCCTCCAGCATGAGGTTCGGTCAGCGAGGATTTGGAGCGTGGTTGCCAACATAGTGATGGGCTACGTGCGTCTTTGAGATCTGAACTCTTTTTCCGTCTCGGATCACCCAGGTTCTTCTTCGATACTCTTCTATTACGGCTGGGTGCCTGGTTGCTCGATATGGGGTGGATCTAACCGGCATTATCTGTGGTCGGCTGATCGGTCTCGGTCTCTTCTGTTTGTCCTCCTTCCGTTGGAGTCACGTAAACAGTTGTCCTATGACGGTCACTCGGGTTTAGGGAGAAAAGAAGGCTTTATTCAATAACTACCAGCCGTAGTTCTGTTGCAGCTGTTCTTCTTCAGCGTGGATTGCCTGCCTTTCATATCCAAAAGTGAAGGAGTAGGCTCCTTTGCAGATAGCTATCTGGAACTGAAGCGGGGTAAGCTCTCGTGTGATGAGAGAGAGAAGTTGAAGCAAAAAGTAGGTAAGAAGGATGGAAAAGAAGACAATGAGAAATGTAAAGGTAATCAGCAGGAGCTGAAAGATCATGCAAATCGGGTGAGGAAGATCCCCAAAAGAAGATGTAGGTAAGCGAAGAAAATAGACTCAAGTGAGATAGTAGCGGGGGCTACTAATAGGTGACTAAAAAGGAAAAGGGCAGCGCAAAGATGCGCGAGGGTGTAGGCATCCCGGACCGTTATCCAGTCGGATGAGGGTGGCGGCGGCAGTGCAGTGTGCAGCTTGGGCTGCGGCAATTCTCTTGCGACGTGCAAGGTGGGCTTCTTCGACTAAGAACCGGGCACGGTTCTCTTGCCAACGATGGTACTCTTCGTCGAGGCGGCGGCGGGTCTCAGGTGAGGTAGGGTCTCGATACGGACCCTCGAGGTCGTTAGGGTCGATGGACTCAGGCGGCGTCAACTCATGCTTAGGAGAGGGGGCAGGCGACGGCGGTAGTACTAATTTCTCCTCCTCCTCTTTCTTTATTTCTCTATACTCCCCTGCTAACCTCCTTTCTCTTTGGGCAGCGGTGGAGGTGGGGTCGAAAACCTGGGCGAAAAGACAGGGGTGCTCCTCTACAAAGAGGTGGGCACTGGCGGCAAGGGCGGCAATGTCGAGCACGTACTCAGGATGCGGGACTGAGATCTGAGCTGGGTTCACTGAGGCAAAAGGCTGTCAGTAACGATGGCCAATGACTCCGCGGAGCTCACTACTGGTGACAGCTTCGGGGTGGCGATGGCGACGGCGAAGCATGAGAGGATTCGAGTTATTATGAAACAACCCTTAGGCGGGGCTGGTAGTGAGCTGTATGACAGCGGGGATAAGGCGAGTGACTAGAGCTAGTGGGAACCCAGGTGTCGACTGAGGACTAAGGGGAAAACCCAGAATAACTCGAATAAGGTTCCAGGGCTCAATTGAGAGGCTATTTATACGGTTACAGAGTATTTGTATGTATTGTCCTTGTATCACTATATACGGGTACTTCAGGGGAGACGTGGGAATGAGGGGATTACGCTACTGGCCATGGGTGAGTCATGCGGAGTCACTGCACTGGTTTGCACAGCCCGGGCACTGATGTTGCGAGATGTCATGATAATGGCGTGATATGGTGTGATCATAATGTCATCATGATGTCATCGGGCTGTGCAAGGGGCTAGACCTGCTTACTAAGGTAAACACAGCTTTGCGCTGCCATCGTGTGGTGTGTGAATGCTGTTAGCAAGCGTGGTCTAGGGCAGATACCGTCCACAATAGGGGTGAAAAATAGGGGTTAAGTCACAGGGGTGAGCGAGGTCGTAACAGCTGCTGACCCTGCTACACTTGAGTACGAGGTCAAATACATCATTGATTCCCACCTGGCCGGCCACGGCCTTCAGTATCTGGTCCATTGGAAGGGGTATGATATCTCCGAATGCACTTGGGAACCCCGGTCTAACCTTACTAACTCCCCGGACACCCTTGCCGCTTTCCACCATGCCCACCCTTCCGCCCCTCGTCCTGTCTCTCACTCCGCCATTTGTGCCATTTTCCCTTCTGCCCATCTGGAATCTGGGCCTTAAGGAGGGGGACGTGTAATGCTCATGGCTATGCTACATTCCATTCCTTCCTACATTGCCTTCTTTAGCCACTTTGACCCATGCCACAGTGCCACAACTCGGTCTTGCCTGAGTCCTGTTCTCACACCAGTTAGCACAGTACCCACAGCATTCTGGGCACCGGACCACGGTAGAGTAAAGACCTGATTACCCAGGTACTGATGCCGCCTGCAGCACTTCGGCAATCCACAGTTGCAATGGCACCATATGTCACCACCCGGTTGCACACCTATAGTGATACTCGTGCATTGCACACCATAGTACGCAATCCATTCCCACTCCAATGGCATTAACCTCACGATGGCGCCATCGCTCGCCACCCTTTCCCACTCCAGTAGCATTTAGCCCTCAGCATTGCTCCGCTCGCACAGACCAGGCCAGTTTCTGCTTCGCACTTCCATACTTAGTATCTTGGCCTGCCCTCACTTACTCTAGGCTCCGCTTGAATCTTGATTGTAGTAGTATATAAGACTGCCTGTATTATATCAGAGCCCCAATCAATTCTTCTTGGGTCTTCCCTTACAAGGCACCTGCATACTAGGAGATTGATTCATTGTTCCCTCTCGCTTCACTTTCACTACATGCCACCTAGTGCTTAGCACCCACAGTCATCTTCACTTATATGCCTCCTAGCACCTAGTGCCCAAGGTTGTTTCAATTGCCAGCCTTATATATGGTTACAGGTGTGTGTACATGTTTGGTATGTTATTACTACATACAGGTAGTTCAGGGTAGACATGGGAGTGCGGGTCTTATGCTACTAGCCAAGGGTGAGTCATGGGGAGTCACTGCACTGCCTTGCACAGCCCAGGCGCCAATAATGCAAGATTGCATCATCATGGTGTGATATGGCATGATGATGATGTCATGGGGCTGTGCAGGGGTCTGGACTTGCTTACTAAGGTAGACACATCTTAATGCAGCCATCATGTGAAACGACCTCAGGTACAAAGGCAAGGAGGTGTCGAGTGGAACAAAGCAAGATGAAAGCCCCGGGTGCAATGCACAAGGGGGTGAGTAGCAAAGTGAAGTGAAAGGGAACTGTGGATCAATCTCCTAGTATGTGGGTGCCTTGTGAGGAAAGACCCAAGAAGAATTGATTGGGGCTCTAATAATTTACAGGTGGTCTTATATACTACTACAAACGGGATTCAAGCGGAGCCTAAAGTAAGTGAGGGCAGACCAAGATACTAAATAAGGAAGTGTGAGGCAGAAACTGGCCTGGTTCGTGTGAAGGGGGCGATGCTGCAGGCTAAACGCTACTGGAGTGGGAAAGGGTGGTGAGTGATGGCACCATCATGAGGTTAATGCCATTGGGGTGGGAACAGATGGCATACTATGGCATGCGATGTGCAAGTATTGCTATTGGCGTGGAACTGGGTGGTGACATATGGCGCCATTGCAACTGTGGATTGCCTAAGTGCTGTGGGGCAGCATCAGTAGCCGGGTAATCAGGTCTTTACTCTACTGTGGTCTGGTGCCTGGAATGCTGCGGCTACTGTGCTTACCAGTGTGGGAACAGGACTTGGGCAATACCGAGTCACGGTGCTGTGGCGTGGGTCAAAGTGGCTAAAAAGGGAAGTGTAGGGAAAGAATGGAACGTAGTGTAGCCGTGAGCATTACATCATGTGGCATGTGAGTGCTGTTAGTAAGTAAGTCACAGGTGACGGTACCAGAATAGGGGAAGAGCCACAAAAGGACGAAGGTGCACACGAGGTCGTAACACTATCCCCCAACTAAAGCTCAACCTCTGGGGGAGCAAAGGGGAGTGGCCAGGTGAAGAGCACAGCAAAGACCGAGTGAGAGATAGGGCAAGGAGCAGAGGGGTGAGAACAGTGGAAGTCGCAGAGGGCATTAGGGCAGTTTGTGAGGTTGGACGCAGGTTCCCAAGTGCGATCCGCATCGGAATATCCCTTCCAATGTACCAGGTACTGAATACTGCGACCACAGGGGCGAGAATCGATGATAAAATCAACTTTGTACTCCAAGTCTCAATTGTCAGTAATGGAGGTTGGCCCTGGAAGCGGGTCAGGTTGCTGCGGGAGTGGCAGTACATAGGGTTTGGTCTGGGATATGTTAACAACAGGGTGAATGCAGATATACTTGGAAAGGCGTAGTTCTACGGCATTTGGCCCTTTTAGGGAAATAATGGGGAATGAACCGATCCATCGGTCAGTGAGCTTGTGACAGGGGAAAGGTAGGGTTAAGTTATCAGTCACGAGCCAGATCCAGTCACCCACTGTGTAGCAGGGAGCAGGGGATCAGTGTGTATTCCCAGTGATGGCCATTTGTTCTCAGGCCTTGAAAAGGTGCTCCTTTGTCTATTGGAGGACTGCCTGATAGTCACGAGCAAGTGCTGTCATGGTGGGTGATTTCGAATCACAGGGCTCTACCCCCATATGGGGCTGGTACATGTGAGTGACCTGGAAAGGGGAGAATTTAGAAGCAGTGGACTGCTTCACATTGAGGGAGAATTGGGCCAGAGGCAGCCAGCACACCCAGTCATCCTGTCGTTCAGCACAATACATATGGAGATACAACTATACTTCTCTATTCATATGTTCAGTCTGCCCATCCGTCTGTGGGTGATGGGCAGTGGACTTCTTCACTGAAATGCCGAGCTGTGCACAAAGTGAGGTCATTAGGGTTGCAGCAAATTGGGGGCCCCGATCGGACACAATGGACTTTGGTAGGCCGTGATGCTTCCATACGTGATTTAGATATAAGTCCGCTAGTCCAGCAGCCAAACAGGATTTGGAGCAGGGGATGAGCTCAACTTCTTTGAAGAACTGGTCTACTACTGTAAAGATTGTGTCATACCGTCCAGTCAGAGGGAGGTCAGTAATGAAGTCCACAGAAATGTCCTCCCAAGGCCCATCTGGAATGGGTAGGGGCTGGAGTTCTCCCTTCAGTGGTTGATTTCTGGATTTTGCCCTGGTGCACCAAGTGCAACTTTGTATGTATTGCTCTACGTCCTTTCTCATAGCAGGCCAACTGTAGTTCTGGGTGAGGAGTTCTAGGGTCCTGAGGATCCCAGGGTGTCTGCTGACCTCATGATCATGGTGTAACATAATCAGGTGGGTCCGCAAATCCAGGGGTATGTAAATCCGGTTGTTTTTTTTGAGCCAGTCTCTTATCTTGTACCCCTATTCCATCAGCTTCTTGAGAGTCTGCTCTGGGAGTTAGATGGTCCTGTGAGAGATTTCATTGGCGAGCTCTTTTCCTGGGGTCACCACTTCTAGCATTCCTGAACCCTCTGCTACCCACTGGATCTGCTCGGGGGGAATTACCAGCACTGCCTTATTATCCTCTTCTCCTTTGTTCGTCAGGTCTGAATGTCGTGATAACGCATCTGCTTTTGTCATTAGCATCCCCACTTTGTGGCACCATTTGAAATTGAATCAGGACAGATACTGGGCCCATTGGGCCTGTCAGCAATTGAGATTCTGCCATGTCATAAACCAGGTTAGATTCTGATGATTGTTCCAGATTTCAAATTGATGTTGGGTTCCTTCCAGATAATGCCTCCAGTTCTCCAATGCAGATACCACACTGAGCATTTCCTTATCAGCGATTGGGTAATTTCATTGTTTGGGAGTCATGGAATGGGATGAGAATGCTACTGGGTGCCATCAGTCCTCTTTTTGTATGGACAGCACTGCCCCAACGGCGCAGTTACTGGCGTTGCTTTCTAGCCGATACTGGCAATCGTTATCAGGGTAGGCGAGGATGGGAGCAGTGGTGAAGCGCTGCTTTAGTGTGTTGAAAGCGACTTCACATTCCTTTGTCCATTCGAAGGTAGTGTCTTTCTTGGTTAGGTCATGGAGGGGACAGGCAACTCAGGCGTAATCTTTGATGAACCATCAGTAGAAGTTTGCGAGTCCTAAGAAGGCCCATGTCTGTCATAGGATCATTGGTGATGGCCATTCCATTATGGCTTTTACCTTCTCCGGATTCATCCTGATTCCAGAGGGGGTGACTATCATTCCAAGAAACTCAATGCTTGTGGTGGAAAAGGAACACTTTTCTGGTTTCACAAACAGATCATTCTTCTCCAACCTTTCTAATACCTCCGCAACTTTCTTCTTGTGTGCCGACTGATCCTCATCCTGGGAGAAGATTAACAAATCATCAATGTAGACCACTACCTTAGGCATATCAGCAAAGAGTTCGTTCATCATCATCTGGAAGATGGCGGGTGAGTTGCATAATCCAAAGAACATCACAGTTGGTTCATAGGCACCTTTATGGCATACAAAGGCCACCTTCCACTCATCTCCTTCTTTAATCTGGACGTTGTTATATCCCCAATGGAGGTCCATCTTGGTGAACACCTTGGCCCCTTTTAGCTTGTCCACAAGTTGAGAAATAAGGGGGAGCGGGTAGTTGTTGCGGACAGTATGCTTGTTCAAGTATCAATAGTCCTGTACCATCCGTTTTCGTCTGTTGTTCTTTGGAACGAAGAAGACTGGGAACGTCTGTTCAGACTTTGATGGGCGGATATAGCCTTTCTGCAGTTGGTCCTCCACAAAGTCTTCAACTTCCTTCTGCTCAATTGGGCTCAGGGGAATGATCCGACCCTTCTTTGGATGAAAGGTATCCTTCAATTCTATTGCGTGATCCCAGGGTTTTCGCAACAGCATCCTTTCTGACTCTTTTGCGAGAACACTCGTTGATAGTGATGATAGACTGGGGGAACGAGCTGGGAGACATCTTCTAATGTTGAGACTCTCTGCTGTTCTTTTCCTCGACTCCTTTCTTCAGTGTATCCTACTTCCATTACTTCTTGTTCATGGCTGGCCCGGTTGCTCTGATCATAGTTGCACGCTTCTGGACACTCACCAAACCGAATGTGTCCGGTTCTCCAGTTGATCTGGGGATTGTGCTCTCAGAGCCACAGGTATCCTAGGATTACATCATTGCTTCCGATGTTTGATACGTACGCCCAGAGTAGCTCCCGATGCCCATTCACGTTGCAATAGACTTCCACTTCTTCTGTGATCCGTCCTCCTGCATTTTCTGATCTGTCTGCATTATGCACGATAATGGTTCTACCAGTGGTGAGCATCAGAATGTGGTTCTTCCATACAAAGTTGTCATTAATGAGTGTTAGGTTTGCCCTGCTGTCGATTAGGGCTTTGGCATTGACATATCTTTTGTTGCGGGAGGATTTCACCTGTATCATCAGTTTTATTTCTTTTCCTTTATGGATTACCCTTGTGTACATCTTAGGTTCTTCTGGGGTTTCGGTGGATTTAGGGGAATCAAGCACAGGTTTAGTATCTTGGTCCCTGCCAGGCTTGTCAAGAGACCCCCCTAGACCGGCTACATTAGATACTAAAGTTGTTAGCACGGTTACAAGTTTCATTAGTTCCACCAAGAAATGATTATCGGCCCATGAGACACCCAGATTGTCTCCTAGGCTCTGCCTTTTCCCTTCTGCTCTTTTCCAGTGTTGGGAAAATCCTCTTCTTTGACTGCAATGATCTTGGCTTCATCTTTGGCCAAGGTGATCCGGCACACCTTTCTTCTTCTGCAGTTGAACTGATGCCCTCCTCCATGGAAATGACACTTGGCACACTGATTCTTTGGCTTCTTGCAATCACGAGCCATATGTCCGGTCCCCTTGTAATTAAAGCATTTGCCGGGGCTTTCTTTTATGGCAAAGATGGCTTCTTCATCTGCTTCTTCAAATTGATCTACCTCCATCTGATCTCCACAGGGCTGATAGGTTTGTGGCCTTCCCCGTATGAACGTGAGAGCTTCCATTGTGCATCCTATGTCTTGGATGTTCTGTAGGTAGTCCGTGGGGGTGGACTTGCAGGCCCCTTCCTTGAAGATCTGCAGGATGATATGTCGGATGGTATTCCTTTCAAGCAGCTGGATTGTGTGGCTGTCGTCGATGCCAGCCATCTGGTACAAGGCCTCCCATCGGACTAAGAAGTCATCGGTCCGGAGGGTACCTTGTCAGAGTTGTTTGAGTTGGGCAACAGCCCAATCTTTCTGATTTATGGAGCGGAAGAGGCTCTCCATTTCTTGGACAAGTTCATCCCAGGTATATGATTGTCCTCATCAAAGGCAGGTTTGGGCAAATGGTCTGGCTTTTGGTCCTTTGAGCTGCAATAGGACTGCTGTTACCGCTTTGTAACTTTTGGGCAGAATGGTGGACCAGTTCATGTGGAGCCATGCCTTAATCTTGGCCCACCATTCTTCGAATTTGGCCACCAACCCTTCATAGTCTCCAGGGTCCACGAAGACTTCTACCTTACACGAGGCCTTTCCTCCGGCAGCAGCAGCACTGTTTAAATTGTTTACCGTTTGCTCAAGGGCTGCCATGTCTTTTAACAGAGCGGCAGTCTTCTTCTGTTCCTCGACGCATCCATTGTAGAGTTGCTGGTTTTGCTTTGTTAGCATAGTGAACTCTAATGCAATGGCAGCAATCTTGTCCTCCAGTGTGAGGTTTGGGTCAGCAAGGATTTGGAGTATGGACTGCGACATAATGCCAGGCTATGTGTGTTTTTAGAATTTGAACTCTTTTTCTGTCTTGGATCATCCAGGTTCTTTTTTGGTACTCTTCAATTATGGCTGAGTGTCTTGTTGCTTTATACGGGGTTGATCTGACCTTAGCAGTCTGTGGTCGGCTGATCAGTCTTGGTTGTTTCTGTTTGTCCTCCCTCTGTTGGAGTTGCGTAAACAGTTATCCTATGATGGTCACTCAGGGTCTCGAAGGAAAAGGAGTTTTTATTCAATAACTACCAGCCGTAGTTCTGCTGCAGCTGTTCTTTTTCGGTATGGATGGCTTGTCTCTCAAAGCCGAGGGTGACCGAGTAAGTACCTTCCCTAATGGCAAGCTGTGCCTGGAGGGGCATGAGTTGGAGTGCAACAAGGGAGAGAAGGCGAAGAAGAAAGTAGGTAAAGAGACAAGAAAAGAAGATGGTAAGCAAGGTAGAAATAAGCAGCAGGAGCTGCACTATCATAGAGTGGGGTTGTGGAGAAGAAAGATGCCTATTAGCAAATGCAAATAGGCATGAACAAGAAGTGGTACAGTGATTGTAGCAGGGGCTACAAGAAGGTTACTAAAGATAGCAAGGGCGGTGCAAAGATGTGCAAGGGCGAAGGCGTCCTTGACTGTTATCCAGTCAGACAAGGGTGGTGGCGGCAGTGCGGCGGGCAGCTCTTGCTGTGGCAATTCTCTCGTGACGTGTGAGGCAGGCTTCTTCAACTAAGAACTGGGCGCAGTTCTCTTGCCAATGATGATACTCTTCATCAAGGTGGTGGCGGGTTTCAGGCAAGGTGGGATCGTGGTAAGGCCCCTCGAGGTCATTGGGGTCGACTGACTCGAGCAGGGTCAACTCTTGCTTAATGGTGGGAGAAGGGGACGGTGGTAGTACTAGTTCCTCCTCCTCTTCTTTCTTTATCTCTCTATATTCCCCTACTAACCTCCTCTCTCTCTGAGCTGTGGCAGAGGCAGGGTCGAAAACTTGTGCAAATAGATGGGGATGCTCTTCTACAAAGAGCTGGGCACTGGCAGCGAGGGTGGCGACATCGAGTGCATACTCAGGATGCGGTATGGAAATCTGGGCAGGGTTCACTGGGGCAGGGGGCTGTCAGTAACGACGGCCAATGACCCTGCTGAGCTCACTACTAGTACAGGCTTCGGGGTGGTGACGGCGATGGCAAAGTGAAGATGGATTCGAGTTATAATGATACAACTCTTAGGTGGGGCTGTGTTGAAACAACCCTTAGGCGGGGCTGCATAGTGAGCTGTATGACAGTGAGTAGGAGATGGGATGACTAGAGCTAGCAGATGCCCAGGTGTTGACTGAGGACTAAGGGGAAAAACCCAAGATAACTCAAATGAGGATCTTGGGGCTGTATTGCCAGCCTTATATACAGTTACAGTTGTGTGTACATGTTTGGTATGCTATTACTACATTCAGGTTGTTCAGGGTAGATGTGGGAATGCAGGGCTTATGCTACTGGCCGAGGATGAGTCATGGGAAGTCACTGCACTGCCTTGCACAGCCTGGGCGCCGATGATGCAAGATCATGTCATCATGTTGTGATATGGCATGATGATGATGTCATGGGGCTGTGCGAGGAGCTGGACTTGCTTACTAAGGTAGACACAGCTTGGTGCAGCCATCGTGTGGCATGTGAGTGCTGTTAGTAAGCAAGTCGTGACTACCAGTGCTGCAATAGGGGAGGAGCTGAAAAAGGAGCAAAATACGCGGGTGTGAGCGAGGTTGTAACACTACCCCCCTGCTAAAGCTCAACCTCTGGGGGAGCAAAGGGAAGAGGCCGGGCAAAGAGCACAGCAAAGACCGAGTGAGAGATAGGGCAAGGAGTGGAGGGATGAGAGCGGTGGAAGTTGTGGAGAGCATCAGGGCAATTAGTGAGGTTGGACACAGGTTCCCAAGTGCGATCCTCAATGGAGTATCCTTTCCAATGTACCAGATACTGGATACCGTGACCATGGGGGTGGGAGTCAACAATAAAATCAACCTCATACTCAGAGTCACAGTTGTCAGTAACAAAGGTCAGCCCTGGGAGCGGGTCAGGTTGCTGCAGAAGCGGTGGTACATAGGGTTTGGTGCAGGATATATTGACAACTGGGTGGATGCAGATATACTTGGGGAGGTGTAACTCCACAGTGTTTGGTCCTTTGAGGGAGAGAATGGGGAATGGACCAATCCATCAGTCAGTGAGTTTGCGACAGGGGAATGGCAGGGTTAAGTTATCGGTGGCAAGCCAAACCCAGTCACCTACTGCATAGCAGGGAGCAGGGGATTGGTGCATATTCCCGGTGATGGTTATTTGTTCCTGGGCCTTCTCAAGATGCTCCTTTGTTTTTAGAAGGACGATCTAATAGTCATGAGCAAGCATTGATGTGGTGGGTGATTTTGAATCACAGGGCTCCACCCCCATGCGGGATTGGTATGTGCAAGTAACCTGGAAAGGGGAGAATTTCAAGGCAGTGGACTGCTTCACATTGAGAGAGAATTGGGCCAGGGGCAGCCAGCACACCCAGTCATTCTGTTGTTCAGCACAATACATACGGAGATATGTACCCACTTCTCTATTCATATGTTTGGTCTGTCCATCCATTTGTGGGTGGTGCATAGTGGACTTCTTTACTGAAATTACAAGCTGTGCGCAAAGCGATGTCATTAGGGTTGCAGCAAATTGGGGGCCCTGATTGGACACAATGGACTTCGGTAGGCCATGATGCTTCTATACATGGTTCAGATATAAGTCCGCTAATCCGGTGGCCAAACAGAACTTGGAACAGGGGATGAGTTCAACCTCCTTTGAAAATCAGTCTACCATGGTAAGAATTGCATCACATCCTCTGGCCAGAGGAAGGTCAGTGATGAAGTCTGCGGAAATGTCCTCCCAGGGACCATCTGGTATGGGTAGGGGTTGGAGTTCCCCTTTTGGTGGTTGGTTTCTGGACTTTGCTCTAGTGCACTGCATGCACCCTTGCACATACCCCTCCACATCCTTTCTCATACCAGGCCAACTGTAATTCCAGGCGAGGAGCTCTAGGGTTTTGAGGACCCCGGGGTGCCCGCTGACTTTGTGGTCATGATGCAGTGTGATCAGGCAAGTCCGTAGGTCCGGGGGCACATAGGCCCGGCCATTCTTCTTGAGGAGTCAATCCTGGATCTCGTATCCCTGTACCATCAACTTCTTGAGGGTTGATTCCGGAAGGTGGATGGTTCTGTGAGAGATTTCATTGGCAAGCTCTTCCCCTGGGGTCATTACTTCTAGCGCTTCCTGATCCTCTGTTACCTGCTGAATCTGTTCAGGAGGAATTACCAAGACCGCCTTATTATCTTCTTCTCCCTTATTAGTCAAATCTGACCGTCATGATAATGCATCTGCTTTTGTCATCAGCATTCCTGCCTTGTGACACCATTTGAAATTAAATCGGGACAAATACTGGGCCCATTGGGCTTGCCGGCAATTGAGGTTTTGTCGTGTCATGAACCAGGTGAGGTTCTGATGGTCGTTCCAGATTTCAAATTGATGCCAGGTTCCTTCCAGATAGTGTCTCCAATTCTCCAGCATGGACACCATGCTGAGCATCTCCTTGTCAGCAATTGGGTAATTCCGTTGCTCAGGGGTCATGGAGTGTGACAAGAATGCTACTGGGTGCCACCAGTCTTTCTTTTGTACAGATAGGACCGCCCCGACAGCACAGTTACTGGTGTTACTTTCAAGGCGGTACCGGCAGTCATTATTGGGGTAGGCGAGGATAGGGGTGGTGGTAAAGCGTTGCTTCAACGTGTTGAAGGCGACCTCACACTCCTTTGTCCATTCAAAGGCGACGTCTTTTCTGGTCAGGTCATGAAGGGGGCAAGCGATCTGGGCATAGTCCTTGATGAACCGCCAGTAAAAGTTTGCAAGATCTAAGAAGGCCTGCATCTGTCGTAGGGTCATTGGCAGTGGCCATTCTGTCATGGCTTTCACTTTTCCCAGGTCCATTTCAATCCCAGAGGGGGTGACTATCATCCTGAGAAACTCAACACTTGTGGTGGAGAAGGAGCACTTCTCTGGTTTCATGAACAGATCATTCTTCTCCAACCTTTCCAGCACTTCTGCGACCTTTCTTTCATGCGCCAGCTGGTTCCTGTCCTGGAAGAAGATCAACAGGTTGTTGATGTAAACTATTACCTTGGGCATATTGGTGAAGAGTTCATTCATCATCGTCTGAAAGGTGGTGGGTGAGTTGCATAACCTGAAGAACATTACAGTCGGCTTGTAGGCACCTTTATAACACATGAAGGCCGCCTTCCACTCATCTCCTTCTTTGATCTGGATGTTATTATACCCCCAACAGAGGTTCATCTTGATAAACATCTTGGCTCCTTTAAGCTTGTCCACGAGCTGGGAGATAAGGGGGAGCGGATAGTTGTTGCGGATGGTATGCTCATTCAAATACCAGTAATCCTGCACCATTCACTTCCATCCATCTTTCTTTGGGACGAAGAAGACTGGGGATGTCTGTTCGGACTTCGATGGGTGGATATAGCCTTTCTGCAGCTGGTCTTCTATGAAATCCTTGACTTCTTTCTGCTCATTTGGACTTAGGGGGATAATCTGACCCTTCTTTGCCTGGAAGGTATTCTTTAACTCTATTGTGTGATCCCATGGCTTTCATAGCAGTATCCTCTCTGATTCTTTTTGCGAGAACACCTGTCGATAGTGATGATAGACCAGGGGGACTAGTTGAGAGACGTCTTCCGATGTCAAGGTTTTCTGTTGTTCCCTTTCTTGACTTCGCTCTTTGGCGTGCCCCACCTCCATTACTTCCTGTTTGTGTCTGGCCTGGTTGCTCCAATCATAGTTGCAGGCTTCTGGGCACTCAGTGAACCGGATGCGCCTGGTCTTCCAATCAATCTAGGGATTATGTTCTCAGAGCCACGGGTACCCTAGGATCACATCATTGCTTCCGATGTTGGATATGTACACTCGGAGTAGCTCCTGGTGTCCATTTATGTTGCAATAGATTCCCACTTCCTTCATAATGTGTCCTCCAGCGTTTTCTGAGCTGTCCGCATTGTGTACAATGATGGTCCTGCTGGCAGTGAGTGTTGGAATGTGATTTTTTTGTACGAAGTCATCATTAATGAGTGTTAGGTTAGCCCCGCTGTCAATTAGGGCTTTGGCATTGACATATCGTCTGTTGTGGGAGGGTTTTACCTGTATGGTTAGTTTTATTTCTTTTTCTTTATGGATTACCCTTGTATACATCTTAGGTTCTTCTGGGGTTTCAGTTGATTTAGGGGAATCAAGCACAGGTTTAGTATCTTGGTCCCTGCCGGGCTCGTCAAGAGATCCCCCTAGACTGGCTATATTAGATACTAAGGTTGTTAGCATGGTTACAAGTTTCGTTAGTTCCACCAAGAAATGATTATTAGCCTGTGAGACACCCAGATTGTCTCCTAGGCTCTGCCTTTTCCCTTCTGCTCTTTTCCGGCATTGGGAAAATCCTCTTCTTCGACTGCAGTAATCTTGGCTTCGTCTTCAGCCAAGGCAATTCGTCGTGCCTTTCTTTTTCTACAACTGAACCAGTGTCCTCCTCCATGGAAATGGCACTTGGTGCACTGGTTCTTTGGCTTCTTGCAGTCTCACGCCATGTGCCTAGTGCCTTTACAGTTAAAACATTTGCCGGTGCTTCCTTTTATGGCAAAGACGGCTTCCTCATCTGCTTCTTCAAATCAATCTACCTCCATCCGATCTCTGCAGGGTTGATAGGTCTGTGGTCTCCCTCTTATGAACGTGAGAGCCTCCATTGCACATTCCACATCTCAGATATTCTGTAGATAGTCTGTGTGGGTGGACTTTTGGGCTCCCTTCTTGAAGATCTGCAGGATAATATGCCAGGCGGTATTCCTTTTGAGCAGCTGGATTGTGTGGCTGTCGTCAATGCCAGCCATCTGGTACAGAGCCTCCCACTGGACTAGGAAATCGTCAGTCCGGAGGGTGCCCTGTCGGAGCTGCTCGAGTTGGGCAACAGCCCAGTCCTTCTGGTTTACAGAGTGGAAGAGACTTTCCATTTTTTGGACGAGTTTATCCCAGGTGTACGATTGTCCTCATTGGAGGTGGGTTTGGGCGAATGGTCCGGCTTTCAGTCCCTTGAGTTGCAACAAGACCGCTGTGACTGCTTCGTAACTTTTGGGTAGGATGATGGACCAGTTCATGTGGAGCCATGCCTTAATCTTGGCCCACCATTCTTTGAATTTGGCTACCGATCCCTCATAGTCTCCGGGATCCATAAAGACTTTGACTTTGCATGAGGCTTTTCCTCCAGCCGCAGTGGCACTGTTTAAATTACTCACTGTCTGCTCGAGGGTGGCTACATCTTTTAGCAGAGCAGCGGTCTTCTTCTGTTCTTCGACGCATCCATTGTAGAGTTGTTGGTTCTGCTTGGTTAGTGTGGTGAACTCTAGCACAATGGCAGCAATCTTGTCCTCCAACGTGAGGTTCGGGTCGGCAAGGATTTGGAGTGTGGACTGTGACATAGTGTCAGGCTACATGTGTCTTAGGAATCTGAACTCTTTTTCTGTCTTGGATCACCCAGGTTCTTCTTCGGTATTCTTTGATTATGGCTGGATGCCTTGTTGCCTTATACAGGGTTGATCTAACTCTGGCGATCTATGGTCGGCTGATCGATCTCAGTTATGTCTGTTTGTCCTCCTTCCGTTGGAGTCATGTAAACAGTTGTCCTATAGTTGTCACTCGGGGTTTTGAAAGAAAAGGAGTTTTTTATTCAATAACTACCAGCCATAGTTCTGCTGCAGCTGTTCTTCTTCAGCATGGATGGCTTGTCTTTCAAAGCCGATGGTAACCGAGTAGGTTCCTTCCCTAATGGCAAGCTGTGCCTGGAGGGGGGTGAGTTGTAGTGCGAGGAGGGAGAGGAGTCGAAGAAGGAAGTAGGTAAAAAGACAAGAAAAGAAGATGGTGAGGAAGGTGGAAATGAGCAGCAGGAGCTGCGCTATCATAGAAGAGGGGTGTAGAAAAGAAGAATGCCTGTTAGCAAATGCAGGTAGGCATGGACAAGAAGTGGTATAGTAATAGTAGCAGGGGCTACTAAAAGGCTACTAAAAATAGCAAGGGTGGCACAGAGATGTGTGAGGGCAAAGGCATCCTTGACCATTATCCAGTTGGACAAGGGTGGCAGCGGCAGTGCGGTGGGCAGCTCTTGCTGCAGCAATTCTCTCGTGATGTGCAAGGCAGGCTTCTTCAACTAAGAACCGGGCATGGTTCTCTTGCCAATGACGGTACTCTTCGTTGAGGTGGCAGCGGTTGTCGGGTGAAGTGGGGTCTTGGTAGGGCCCCTCGAGGTCATTTGGGTTGACTGACTTAGGCGGGGTCAACTCACACTTTATGGATGGGGCTGGGGAAGGGGGTAGTACTAGGTCCTCCTCCTCTTCCTTCTTTACTTCTCTGTATTCCCCTGCTAACCTCCTCTCTCTCTGAGCTGTAGCAGAGGTGGGGTCGAAAACTTGTGCGAATAGGCGGGGGTGCTCCTCTACAAAGAGGCGAGTGCTGGCAGTGAGGGCAGTGACATTGAGTGCATACTCAGGATGCAGTATGGAGATCTGGGCTGGGTTCACTGGAGCAGGGGGCTGTCAGTAACGACAGCCAATGACCCTGCTAAGCTCACTACTGATGACAGGCTTTGGAGTGGCGGCGGCAACAGCGAAGTGAAGATGATTCAAGTTATAATGAAACAACCCTTAGGCAGGGCTGCATAGTGAGCTGTATGACAGCAAGTAGGAAATGGGATGACTAGAGCTAGTGGGTGCCCAGGCGTCAACTGAGGACTAAGGGGAAAAATCCAAGATAACTCAAATGAGGATTTTGGGGCTGTATTGCCAGCCTTATATACAGTTACAGTTATGTGTATGTGTTTGGTATGCTATTACTACATTCAGGTTGTTCAGGGTAGATGTGGGAGTGCGGGTCTTACGCTACTGGCCGAGGGTGAGTCATGGGAAGTCACTGCACTGCCTTGCGCAGCCTTGGCACTGATGATGCAAGATCGTGTCATCATGTTGTGATATGGAATGATGATGATGTCATGGGGCTGTGTGAGGAGCTGGACTTGCTTACTAAGGTAGACACAGCTTGGCACAGCCATCGTGTGGCATGTGAGTGCTGTTAGTAAGCAAGTTGCAACTACCAGTGCTGCAATAGGGGAGGAGCTGAAAAAGGAGCAAAATATGCGGGCGTGAGCGAGGTTGTAACATGCATAGCAAGCTGTGTGACAGCGAGAGGGGGAGTGACAGGAGCTAGAGGGTGCCCAGGTGTTGACTGAGGACTAAGGGAAAAACCCAAGATAACTCAAATGAGGATCTTGGGGCTGTATTGCCAGCCTTATATATAGTTACAGGTGTGTGTACATGTTTGGTATGTTATTACTACATATGGGTAGTTCAGGGTAGACGTGGGAGTGCGGGTCTTACACTACTGGCCGAGGGTGAGTCATGGGGAGTCACTGCACTGCCTTGCACAGCCTGGGTGCCAATGATGCGAGATTGCATTATCATGGTGTGATATGGCATGATGATGATGTCATGGGGCTGTGCAGGGGTCTGGACTTGCTTACTAAGATAGACACATCTTGACACAGCCATCATGTGGCGTGTGAGTGCTGTTAGTAAGTAAGTTGCAGGTGACAGTACTGGAATAGGGGAAGAGCCACAAAAGGACAAAGGCGCGCACAAGGTCGTAACACTAATGCTGTAAGCTATTGCTGAGGTGGTGTGGGAGCAAGGGCAGATGCAACCAAGTCGTGGCTCTGTGGCATGGGTACCTATGCCTAAAGAAGGGAGTGTAGGGAGAAAAAGAGTGGAAGTGTAGTGCTGGAGGCACAGAGCATAACACATATGTACTATAGGGCTTCCATTGCAGTGCCAGTTTTCCTAATGTTGATGAAGTAGGCAGCAGGGTTGTCTAGACACTTTCCTTCTTTGAACAACTGCATGATGATGTGGTGGGCAGTGTTTTGTTCAAGAAGATGGATTGTATGTGTATTGTCAATGTCCACCTATTGGT
>JBBPTI010000057.1:0-29547 GCA_038093995.1 Tylopilus aff. callainus | reverse complement strand
CTCTGCACAGGCTGGAGGTTGCGTTGAACCCAACCGTGCACCAAAGGAGATCCGTCTCAACGCGTCTGCTCTCTCTGATCCTAAATCACTCATGCCCACCGTCTCTTTAGTAACCTACGACATCCCTTCTTTTCCGGCGCTAGTAGACTCGGGATCTTCCGATTGTTTTATAGATATGACTTTTGTTAATAATCATGGACTTCAACCCTACCCTGTACCCCCGCTCCAGCTCCGACTCTTCAATGGAACTACGAACTCCACCATAACTCAAGCTCTCGACCTCTCCATTCGCTTCGAAACCGGTGATATCACTCTGACGACATTATATGTCATCCTGCTGGATGGATCTTGTTCCATTGTCCTAGGACACAACTGGCTCACCTGCTACAATCCGTTGATTGATTGGATTTCGAGCAGTATATCGTTCCGCTCATCCGAGCAAACCAGTCCAGCATCTCCGAGCTCACCTCCGCAGCCTCCGACTCTATCGCCGGCTGATCCGCCCTCATCCGATACACCGTGTTTCCCCAGTCATACAGTTCCGCCTATCGCGTTCATCAGTGCACCTGCCTTTGCACTGGCATGCCGCCTAGAAGGTTCTGTTGAATTTAGCCTCCAAATCCGCCCCAAGGAGAGTAACCTCCGTTCCTCCGTGACCTCTGCAGAACCGGTCGATCTTTCCGGCACACCTCCGGAATACCATGACTTCGCCGATGTGTTCAGTAAGAGCAAGGCTTCCATGCTAGCTCCCCATCGTGAATACAACCTGAAGATCGACTTGGAAGAGGGCACCTCGCCCCCCTTAGGAACACTCTACTTCCTTTCTCCCACAGAGCTTGAGGCCCTTCGGACGTTCCTCAACGAACACCTGAAGACTGGCTTCATCCGGCCATCCTCCTCTGCTCACGCCGCCCCGGTCCTCTTCGTCCGCAAAAAGAACGGTTCACTCTGCCTCTGCGTCGACTTCCGAGGACTTAATAAGATCATGAAGAAAGACCGATACCCTCTCCTGCGCATATCCGACCTCCTAGACGCTCCGAGCAAAGCCAAGATATATACGAAGATCGACCTCCGGCATGCGTACCATCTGGTCCGAATTGCTGAAGGCGATGAATGGAAGATGTCCTTCCGGACACGCTATGGCTCATACGAGTGGCTAGTTATGCCCTTCGGTCTCATGAACGCCCCTGCTGCTTTCCAGTGGTTCGTGAACACTATCTTCACAGATCTCCTTGATGTCTGTGTCGTCGTCTACTTGGACGACATTCTAATCTACTCTGCGGACATGGTCTCCCACAAGGAACACGTCTGTGAAGTCCTCCGTCGCCTCCGTAAAAATGGACTTTACGCCAAGCCTGAGAAGTGTGAGTTCCACACTGACTCGACCGAATACCTAGGTTACTGCCTTTCCCCTGCCGGACTGACTATGTCCGAGGAAAAGGTTAAGGCAATCCAAGATTGGCCAGAACCTCGTAAAGTAAAAGATATTCAGTCCTTCTTGGGCTTCGCAAACTTTTACCGGCGTTTCATCTGTGACTACTCCACAATCATGACCCCCCTAACCCGCCTCACCCGCAAGGGTGCCCCTTGGAACTTCTCCGACGACCATTGATCTGCCTTCCACAGATTAAAAGACGCCTTCACCTCTGCCCCTATCCTCACTCATTGGGTACCAGACGCTCCAATGATTATAGAAACCGACGCCTCTGACTATGCCATCGCTGGGATTCTTTCCATCCGATGCCCAGATGAGGAAATCCGGCCAGTCGCTTTCTACTCTTGGATGTTGTCTGCTCCGGAACTCAATTACGATACCCATGATAAGGAATTACTCGCCATACATGAGTCTTTCAAGACCTGGCGACATTACCTAGAAGGCTCCGCATCTCCGGTCGACGTCATCACCGATCATAAAAACTTGGAATACTTTGCGACAACCAAGCTCCTGACCCGCCATCAAGCCCGATGGTCAGAGTTCCTCTCTGGATTTAATATGGTCGTCCAGTTCCGCCCTGGTCGCCTCGGTGCTAAGCCCGATGCCCTCACTAGATGATGGGACATCTACCCCAAAGAGGGGGATAAGGACTACGCTCACATCAACCCGCACAACTTCCAACCAGTATTCACCAAAGAGCAGCTCGCTGCGTCCCTACAAGCCACCTACTTCGCATCACCGGTCCTCCGAGCTGGAATACTCATCAATGTAGAAAGGCTACATAACGACATCCTCTCCGCCCTTCCCTCCGACTCTATGGCTTCCGTACACATGTCTGGTCCCGAACCCACCAACACAAGATGGTCAGTCAACGCTGAAGGCTTTTTACACCTTGATGGTTGCATCTACGTACCCGATGCCAACGATCTCTGCCTCCACGTCCTCCGGTACAAACATGATCATCCATTATCCGGACATTACGGTCAAAACCGGACATTGGAACTCATCCGCCGCAAGTACACCTGGCCAGGCATCAGGACATTCATAAAAGAGTACGTCTCCTCCTGTACTGCCTGTGCTCGCGCAAAGGTTCTCAGACACAAGCCATACAGGCTACTAAAACAACTCCCCATCCCCGAACGTCCGTGGAATTCCATATCAATGGACTTCATTGAACAACTTCCATCTTCCTCCAGTTTCACTGCGATCCTAGTCGTCGTTGACCACCTCTCAAAACAATGTATTTTCATTCCGATGACAGACACGGTTACATCTCCGGAACTGGCCAAGTTGTTCCTAATGCACGTCTTCTCCAAGCATGGCGTTCCCTCCCACATCACATCCGATCGAGGTTCCAAATTCGTCTCGCACTTCTTCCGGTCCCTCGGAAAAGCCCTTGACATCCGGCTGCATTTCACCTCCGGATATCATCTGGAAGGCGACGGTCAGACAGAGCACATGAACCAGACCCTGGAACAGTACTTACGCATTTATTGCAATTACCAACAGGACAACTGGTCCGAACTCCTGCCCTTAGCAGAGTTCGCATACAACAACGCTCCCAATGCTACCACCGGTGTGTCGCCCTTCTTTGCTAACAAGGGCTATCATCCGAGCATCTCCATACATCCGGAACGAGACCTCACTTCCGCTCGTGCACGCGAGTACTCGGTCGACCTCGATTTGCTACACCAATTCCTACGTGAGGAAATGGCCCATGCCCAAGAGCGATACCAAGGACCTGCCGACGCCAAGCGATCTCCGGCTCCGGACTTCAAGCCCGGAGATCAGGTCTTCGTGAAGGCTAAGTATTTCAGGTCAACCAGGCCATCTAAAAAGTTATCAGAAAAGAACTTAGGGCCGTATGAAATCATCGCTCAGGCGGGTACCCATTCCTTCACCCTCCGCTTACCCGAGACTATAAAGTCCGTACATCCGGTCTTCCATGTCTCCCAGCTGGAACCTTGTGTTCCCAACAATATCCCTAATTGCTCGCAACCTCCGCCACCTCCGGTTGAGGTAGACGGAGAACCAGAGTACGAGATCGCTGAAATCCTTGACTCAAAAATAGATCGCTGACGAAGGAACTGCAAACTGCTGTACCTAGTACGGTGGTTAGGTTATGAAGGTACGGACGAAGAAACGTCTTGGTTGTTGGCCACGGAACTCGGTCACGCTTCGGAACTAGTATCGGATTACCACCTCCGGTACCCGGACAAGCCCGGCCCTCAGACTTTGGTCTAGACAACCAACTCAAAGTTACATTGCGGTATTCTATTATACAAGGAGGGCTGGCGAGAAGGCTATCTACTCCTCCATATATTCCGACTCCTCCGTGCTCTCCTCCACGCCATCCTCCGCAAACCCCTCCGGGACCACCAGCTCCCTCCGCACATCCCTTCTTCACGCACCAGTAACAGTCGGGCAGCACCCGCTGCTTACCCTTTGCCTTCGCCGTGCTCTGCTCTGCGTGTACCTCCGCGGCCTACGCCCATCAGTTCCGATCAATGCATTTTAAGGAGGTACTCACCTATTTCTTGGCCGCCTCCTCTTCCTCCTTGCGACACGCCTCCTCCTCCGCAATCCCCCGGCACTCTTCCGCCGCGGCCTTCTCCCATGCCTCCTCCTCCGCCTTGTGCCGCACCTCCTCCTTCTTCGCCAGATGACGGTGCTTGCACTCCGCCATCTTCGCCACCAATCGTTCGTCGTCGTCGCTGTCACTCTCCTCAAGCTCTTCGTCGCGCCAGTTGCGGATATCGGTGATTTCGTTCGCGGACATGGTAGTCGTAGTGGTCTAAGGAACAAGACGTCCGTCTCGACGGATTTTATATCCCAGGATCGGGCAATCAACAAACTTTTGAACCCCGACTTTTCAAGCTCCATATTGTCCACACTTACGGCCTTCAGGGGTTCAGGCCTAAGAGGGGGATACTGTCATATCCTGCATTCCACTAAGTCTACCTCTGTCACTTCCGATATCACGTCCGTTGATCTCTGGACTTATTTCTTTATTTGTACTACCTCGTCTACTTGGACCTTTACTCATCTCGTTTTACATTTCATTGTTAATAAGCTTTCGCTTACTCTTTAGAGTTCAGCCTGTGCTATGCACAGCTCCGGCACTTGCACCACCGGCGCACTGCTCCGGACTTCAGTTTATTCCTACCTCCGTCTTACTCATCTTGTTTCTCCGTATATAAACCCGTAGATACTTTGTTGTGACCCTCAGTTCGAATATCAAATTAGTTCTCTCCTCCCTGAGTCTGACAGCTCGACTCTCTCCTCTCTCTCTCTCTTGCCAACGAGGCTAGGAGCTCGGCAAGGACGCGACACATAAGTCCTGCATCGAAGCCTCACACCTCCGACCTCTGTTCCGACATCCGCCGTACCTCCGGTACACCTCCGTGTGCTCTCGTGCAACCTCCAACCCTCTGACCATCTCCGCTGCTCGGACTTGAGCCAGAGGACCGCGAACTTAACATAAGTCCAGATCACTGCAAGTTTGACTTGCACCCAAAAAAGAATGTGACTGTTCTACATCCTGGGCAGCTTCAGCTTAGCAGACAAGATGATTTCTTTGTTGGTGCCAGGGCCTTCAAAACTGCACATACCACTAAGCTTGTTCTTTTGAAACCCACAGAAAGTGGGATTGGATTTTGTTCACATAAAAATATCATTCTCAAATGTACTTATACCTGTCATTCCAATCAGCTTCTTACAGGCCCATTTAAGTGTCTCTCAGTCAAGGAAGAGTTGGAGATGCTGTTCTATTGTAGAGAGTGATATGTCTCTACAGTGGTATTTTTATGTCTCACATCTTTTCATATGGTCTCTATGCCTTTCTGATTTCTACCTTTGTCCTCTTATATTTTGTACAGTAGAACTGGTTGGCCAGATACAAGTCCATTCATAAGTCCAGAAGACTATCAGTCCTGTTTCATTTCATATGCTTTTCTCTTGACTAGTTTACTTCTGTTTCTTCTTTTAGACACCCATTTTTACAGTCATACCTACAGTAAGCTCAAAAACTGTTCCAATGTTTGGTAGTTTTGTAGTATGTATGAAATAGCACCTGCATGCATGGAAATATCGCTTAATATTGGTGGGTGCGTGTGAAGTACTAACTATTGGCTATCTGCTGAGCTAGAAATCATGTGATTTGGCTCAGGGGTTGTAGAGATACATTCATTTTAAAACAAGAACATCATTGGAATAGTTTTTGAGCTTTTGACATCAAGAGTGAGATTTCAATCAAACAATGGAATAGCTGTTGTTATTTTGTGCTACAAACAAAGATACACACATAAATATCATGTCTGAGTTTGAAATAATTTCCACACCTCTTTATTTTCAACCACTACCATTATGCAATCTCTCTCTGCTACTCAACAAAGCACTATTCTTTCTTAGCTTGATGCTGGTCATTTCATTTGCTCTATTGCATCTAGCACAGGTCTTGGCATTGCCACCATCTCCAGACTTTGCTCCAAGAAGTGTTCTAATCTTCAAAAATCTATTGGAGGTTGTCCATCCAAGTGTTAAGATCAACTTCAGATAGGAGGTTGATCCTAGCCTTGAATAGTGGGGCAGTGACAATGATCTATTGTCCAAGCAGATATGGGACTTATCCTGCCTCAATCTGTCAAGGACTTGATCTGTGAAGCTAGTGAGCTGAAGAGACAAACTCTAGTGGGCTCTGAGGTCTGGGGCAAAAGAAGGTATAATCAAAGAAGACTAGCTTAGGGTATAGGATAGTGAGAGCTGTCCTTAAGTACTGGCTAGCCTTGACTGATGACTAAGTGAAAGAATACAATGGAACACACAAAAAGGTGTAAAAAGGGCTAGATAACAATCAGATACAATTAGAGTATATCCCGAGTCAGATTAGAAAGATAAGCATAGGAGCAAAGTAAAAGAGGGGAATTTTAGTAATACAAGAATGGAAAGAAAAAGATAAGAAGTGAGATCTAGTAGGCAAGTTGTAACATTATCTCCTGTTTAGCCAATGAGATTCCTGAGCTCATTAAGTCCTATCCCTTGGTGTTATAATCATATTCCTTGATGCCTCTACACTACACCACACTTTGCCCAGCAACTACCCAATCCTACACTTGCACCAGCCAGCACTTGCTACACTTCCAATAGGTTCCCTGACTGGCACCAGCACATGACCAGTATCATATCCATGGTCACCTGATCCCTGATCACCTGACTACCACTAATCATGTGACTAGCACAGTCACTAGTGCAGCCCAGACCATCCACCATTGAGCACAGCCACCAATGTTCCCATGCTCTCAATGGCCCAGTTGCCAGCCTATCAGAAAGCAACTTATTCACAGCCTCCAGCTTAGTGCAATAATCAAACAACCACCTGAGGATCAAAGATCCTTGGCATTCCCTGGATTACCTCAGCAGCTCCAGTCCCAGCACCTATAGCCCAGCCATACTCAGATAGCCACATCCCTAGTGTAATGCTCACAGCTACGCTACATTCCTTTCTTTTCCTACACTACCCTCTTTAGCCACTTTGACCCACACCACAGTGCTGTGACTCAGTATTGCCCAAGTCCCTTTTCCACACCAGTAAGCACAGTAGCTGCAGCATTCCAGGCACTGGACCATGGTAGAGTAAAGACCTGATTACCCAGCTACTGATGCCACCTGCAGCACTTAGGCAATCCGCAGTTGCAATGGCGCCATGAGTCGCCACCCGGTCACATGCCTATAGCGATACTCGCACATCGCACGCCATAGTATGCCATCTACTCCCACTCCAATGGCATTAACCTTGTGATGGCGCCATTGCTTGCCACCCTTTCCCACTCCAGTAGCATTTAGTCCACAGCATTGCCCCCCTTGCACGGACCAGGCCAGTTTCTGTCTCACACTTCCGTATTTAGTATCTCGGCCTGCCCTCACCCACTTTAGGCTCTGCTTGAATCCCATTTGTAGTAGTATATAAGACTGCCTGTAAATTATCAGAGCCCCAATCAATTCTTCTTGGGTCTTCCCTCACAAGGCACCCACATACTAGGAGATTGACTCACTTTCCCATCTCACTTCACTTTGCTACTTGCCCCCTTGTGTGCTGCACCTGGGGCATTCGTCTCGCCTCGTTCCACTTGATGCCTCCTTGCCTTTGTGCCCAAGGTCGTTTCATTAAGAATTGATTCTCCTCTTTGCTGCTGTCACCATCGTTGACTGCCCTGAAGGCCCCACCCATCACCAACCTTTTCGTTATCAGTAAGCAGAGTTGTACCTGCATCCCCTTGTTAATGTGGAAGGACACTAGTGAACGGTACATGTGCCAAGTCAGCCCCCACTGTTGTAGTTGGCAGCTCAACAGGCAGACACTGTCTAGTCATCACCCCTTGCCTGGTCTGCCCCATTAACCTCAACCTTCTCACCACCGTCGCTTCCCGTCTCGAAGCTGATGCTGCTGCTGCTGCTGAGAGAGAGCAGAGAGAGTTGTGGGAAGAGATTGACCAAGCCATAGCAGACTTCACTGCAAGGTCCAGGGCATCAGATATGCCCACACTTGTCTATCCCCCATCCCCAGTCGCTGACTTTGACCTGAATGACTTCGTTCGCCCTACACCACCTATCCCTTCACCTTCCACTCTTTGCCGGCTCATCGCTGAAGCTGAAGAACAAACCTGCCGCTACGAGGAGTATGCAGCCTGCATAGAAGCCCAGCTCGCTGCTCCCCTTCTCCCATCCCCAGACTACTGTGCCTGCTGTAGGCCGGATTGCCTTTGCCACCTCTTCTGCTTTCCCCCATTCCACTCATACCCGAAACAGTCCAGGACATCCGGTACTGTACTGGTGTGCAGTCTCAATGAGCCTGGCTGCCTCCGTCCAAGAAATCTTCTGAAGCAGCCCAGCAAGTTCCTTTAGTTTTCCTTTTTGTACTTACTTGTTTGTGTCTGCCCCTTTTTAGTTTTAGCCTTCACTTCCAAGGATGTTTCTGCTCTTCTTTTGGTACTCCCTTTTAGCTTCCTGTTTTATTTCTTTCTTGTTACTTGTGTTTTGCATTTATTGTCTTCTCACCTGCATTCAATTTGATCACAATACCCTTTTAGTTTCTCTACAGCTACCTACAGGTGAATACTCCCTCATCATCTCCACCCCTACCAGCACACAAGGCTGCAACTTCCACTACAAGAACACACCTACCAACTGGGCAGAGTCAGCACCCCAGGACAACTGGTAGTTTTCTTTACAGATTCAATTGAACTAAAGTTCCCGGCTCCAGCTATAGGGGGATTACTTAGCAAGCCAAGAGAATGCCACATGCATCCTGAAGGAAGAGTAATCAGGATCCTCAACAGGCTGTGTCCAGGAGACTATCGAGATCAGAAGACCGTAGTTCGTGCGAGACCTCTAGTGCCCCTGCCATTTGAAAGGCCCAGCCGCAGCTGGTATAAGAAACACAAGGCACCAGTAATCAAGCAAGAAGTCCGCTTCCAGTATGTCGCAGGTACTCCTCGATACCATTGCAGATCCCACTATTTCTCTACCGGACAAACTCGCTGCCATTGCGGCTGAGTTCACCACCGTCACCAGTCAGAACATCCAACTTGCACAATCGCTACACATGTCCAACAACGAGATCATCTGTCTCGAGAGTTTGGTGACAACTGGCCAGGCAACAGTAGCCACACTCCAAGGGCAGATCGCCACAGCGGGCCCCCCAGGTACCTTGAAGAAAGTTGAACTATTTGTGGATCCAGGCAAATACAACGGAATGATCGCCAAGTTTGAAGAATGGTGGGCCAAGATGAAGGCATGGCTCCGAATCAACATGCATGTCGCCCCTGCTGGCAGTTATGAAGTGGTTGTGGCAGTACTATCCCAGCTCAAAGGACTGAAAGCTGGCCCCTTCGCGCAAACATGCCTAGCACGAGGCAATGCATACCCATGGAAGGACTGTGAGGCTGAGATCAAAGGCCTCTTCCACGCCGCGAACCAGAAGGATTGGGCCTGCTGCCAGCTGGAAGAGTTCAAGCAGCTGAATATGCGGACCAACAATTTCCTAGTCCGCTGGGAAGCCCTATACCAGCAAGCACAGATTGACGACACCCATGCAGTCTGCCTACTGGAGCAGAACACGGCCCGCCACATCATATTACAGATCTTCAAGGAAGGAAAGCACCAGGACAAGCCAGCGCTCTATTTGGACAACATTAGGAAGACCGGATGCGCAATGGAAGCGCTCGGCTTTATAAGGGGGTACGAAAGGAAGGCCCCTGTGAGGATTAGCAGTCGAGGGTTAGTGCGGGAGAACACTGAAGAAGACATGTATGCCCTCCCAAGCAGCGATGCCTGCGCAAAGTGTTTCAATTGCAAACAGACTGGCCACAGGATACGAGAATGCCGGAAGCCAAAGATAAACCAGTGCCCAGCCTGTAAGTTTGTTCATGGTGGGCATAGCACTTACTGTACCAAAAGGAAAACACTGCGGAGGATACTGCTAGCAGAGGATGAAGAACCCACGGGCACCGAAGCCCCGGTAAGGATTGCCAAGCTGGCAGAAGAAATACACAAGAGGAACAACCCAGAGATGGGTTTGGATTTTCCAATTTAAGGATCCCAGATGAAGGGAAAAGACAGGGCCTAAGGAATGCATCAGGTGTTCCAAAGGCCAGTAAGACTCCAACCAAGCACACCCCTATCACCCATGTTATCATTTCTAAAGACCAAGAGTGGTGTATTCCCCTTAGATTGCCCAGTCTAGAGGAGTCCACTCCCCAGTGGCTCGGCGGCAACTGTGAACCCAATGCTGTGCTTAATTCATCTAACAAGTATATTCCCCCGCATGTGTGCAAAGAAATCCCAACTAACCCCCCACAGATTCGCATACTAGGGCAGCAGAAAAGGAAAGAGATACTTATGCAGGTCCAGATCAAGACCCACACCAGTGATTTCATACCAGCATCTGCCCTGCTTGATAGCGGTGCCCAATCCTCATTCATACACAGAGAGTATGTTTGCCAAAACTGTATCCCTACTGAAGAACTCCCATAGCCCATATATGTCTATAATGCTGATGGGACCCCAAATAAAGTGGGGCCTGTAACCCATGCGGCCACCATTCTATTGGAATACCAAGGTCATGTGGAAAAGACCCAGGTAGAGGTAACTGACCTAGGAAGCAAAGACCTGATTCTGGGATACACATGGCTAAAAGAGCACAACCCACAGATCAATTGGAAGACCGGTACAGTCTCTATGCCGGATTGCCCGGAGCTATGCAATTACTCTGGAGTGTTGTGGGTCATCCACAGAGCTGAAGAAATGGAAGTCCAGGTCGCCGAGGAGCAATGGTACACTGGAAAACAGCAAGAAGGAAAAACTCCTCGAGAGTTAGTACCCCCGGTGTACCACCGCTACCTCAAGACCTTTGAGCAAAAGGAGTCCAAGCAGATGCCGGTCAGAAAACCATGGGACCATGCCATTGAATTAAAAGATACTTTCATCCCTCGGAAGGGCTGCAACATCCCCCTGAGCCCACAAGAGCAGAAGAAAGTGGATGACTTTGTGGATGAGCAACTTGCCAAGGGGTATATCCGGCCCTCGAAGTCTGAACAAACCTCCCCGGTCTTCTTTGTGCCAAAGAAGAATGGCTGCAAGCGGATGGTACAGGACTATAGGTATCTCAATGAGCATATGGTCTGCAATAATTACCCACTCCCACTCATCGCCCAGCTAATCAACAAGCTCTGGACTGCCCGGCTCTTCACCAAGATGGATCTCCGCTGGGGGTATAATAACATCCGAATCAAGGAAGGAGATGAATGGAAGGTGGCTTTCACCTGCCACCGCAGCACCTTTGAGCCGCTGGTAATGTTCTTTGGATTATGCAACTTGCCTGCCACCTTCCAAACCATGATGAACGACATCTTTGCTGACATGGCCGAAAACGTCATGGTCTACATTGACGACCTTCTCATCTTCACCCCCACTGATGACTGCAAAGCCCACGAGGCAGTAGTCCTGGAAGTTCTCAAAAGGCTAGAAGAAAATGACCTCTTCGTCAAACCAGAGAAATGCACCTTCGGAGTAAAGGAGCTAGAGTTCCTCGGGATGATCATAGGAGTAAATGGGGTAAGCATGGACCCAAGCAAAGTGACTGCCATAAAGGAATGGCTGGTCCCCACCACAGTCCGAGGAGTCCAGGCTTTTCTAGGCATGGTCAACTTCTACCACCACTTCATTCAAGACTTCGCCCATATAGCGCAGCTGCTCCATGACCTAACAAAGAAAGACAAGCCCTTCTGCTGGACAGACCAGCACCAGGCGGCCTTTGACCACCTCAAGGAAACCTTCACCACAGCCCCAGTCCTCACTTACCCAGATCATAACAAGAAGTATCGCCTTGAGTGCGACGCCTCATCCTATGCAACCAGCGGGGTCTTATTGGTTGAAGAAGAAGAAAGGTGGCATCCTGTAGCCTACACCTCCCACACAATGACCCCCGAAGAGTGCAACTACCCCATAGCCGATAAGGAGATGCTGAGTGTGATTAGAGGATTGAAAGACTGGCGGCATTATTTGGAAGGAGCCAAACAGCAGTTCGAGGTATGGAATGACCACGAGAATCTCAAGTGGTTCATGACCCAGCAAAATCTTAACCGAAGACAAGCCTGCTGGACTCAATACCTCTCCTGCTTCAATTTCAAGTGGTGCCATAAGGCCAGCACAACCATGGGAAAAGCCGATGCGCTGTCGCGAAGGGAAGATTTGGCTGTGGGAGATGCAGAGGACAACCATGATATGGTAGTGATTCCCCCCAAGCAGATACAGGTACGATGGACCAAAGGCCGAAGAACGGAATGTGAGGAAGATGAGATGACCAAGGAGGCCACAGTCCTGCACCATTCCAGAGATCAACTAACCAACCAGATTTTGCACGAGATGATCAAGCTCCAGCCCCAGTGCAAAAAAGGCTAGAGGGGCAAGGATATCATATCGAAGATGGTTGTAGGATGAAACAAGGCAAAGTGTATGTGCCCCCAGCATGCAGATCCAAGGTACTTCGCCTACACCACAATGTGCCAGTAGCTGGCCATCCTGGGGTTACACAGACTATAGAGTTACTCTGACGGCATTACGACTGGGTGTCCCTCGCAATCAATGCCACCAACTACATGAAGAGATGTCCGAGGTGCGCCCAAGTCAAGCCCTCCAATAGACCACCTGCTGGGCCCCTCCAGCCCCTACCCATTCCATCGGGGCCCTGGCAAGATATCTTGGCGGACTTCATAACTGGACTCCCCCTCTCCAATTCCTACACTGCCATCCTAACCGTTGTGGACCACTTCTCCAAAGCAGTCGAACTCGTCCCTTGCAACTCTACTTGTACCTCCCTCGATCTTGCTGATATCTACCTGCACCACATCTGGAAGCACCATGGACTCCCGAAGTCTATCGTCTCAGATTGGGGTCCCCAGTTTGCATCACACCTCATGACTGATCTCTGTTGCCAGCTCCAGATTGACCAGTGGCTCTCGACTGCATACCATCCGCAGACCAATGGACAGACCAAATGGATGAACCATGAGGTAGGGCAATACCTCCAGACTTATTGCGCTGATCACCCAGACTCTTGGAGCGACTGGCTCCCACTTGTGCAATTCACCATCAACTCCAGGGTATTGTCCACCTCCGGCAAGTCCCCTTTCCAGCTCACACACATATACACCCTAGTTCTCGGAATAGAACCAACTGTTACCCAGTCCCCTACTGCTGATAACCTGGCCAACCAGTACACAGACCATTTGGCGGAAGCCAGGGAATGCCTTCGCGCCTCGCAAGACACAATGAAGCGAGCAACCGCCGGTAAGCATTCTCTGGCCCCCTCCTACTCCATTGGGGATAAGGTTTGGTTGTCCACTGAATACCTCTCTATTCTGGGCTCCCTGAAGCTCACTGATTGCTGGATTGGGCCGTTTCCCATCATCGGTCTCGTCAGCCCAAATGCAGTCTGCCTCGACCTCCCCACCTCCTACCGTATTCATCCTGTCCTGAACGTCTTGCGGGTCAAACCCTTCACAGCCCCACTCCCCAGTCAGCATCCTCCTCACCCCAATCCCTCTTCCCTTGCTGCTGACCCCGCTATCCCCGAATACGAGGTCGAGTACATCGTCGACTCCTGCCTGGCCAGCCACAGCCTTCAGTATCTGGTCCATTGGAAGGGGTATGATATCTCTGAATGGACTTGGGAACCCCGGTCTAACCTTGCTAATTCCCCCAATGCCCTCGCTGCCTTCCACTGTGCCCACCCTTCCGCCCCTCATCCTGTCTCTCACTCTGCCATTCACGCTCTTTTCCCCTCTGCCCATCTGGAATCTGGGCCTTAAGGAGGGGGATGTGTAACGCTCACGGCTATGCTACATTCCTTTCTTTTCCTACACTACCCTCTTTAGCCACTTTGACCCATGCCACAGCACTGCAACTCAGTATTGCCTGAGTCCCTTTTCCACACCAGTAAGCACAGTAGCCGCAGCATTCCAGGCACTGGACCATGGTAGAGTAAAGACCTGATTACCCAGCTACTGATGCCACCTGCAGCACTTAGGCAATCCGCAGTTGCAATGGCGCCATGAGTCGCCACCCGGTCACATGCCTATAGCGATACTCACACATCGCATGCCATAGTATGCCATCCACTCCCACTCCAATGGCATTAACCTTGTGATGGCGCCATTGCTTGCCACCCTTTCCCACTCCAGTAGCATTTAGCCCACAGCATTGCCCCCCTTGCACGGACCAGGCCAGTTTCTGTCTCACACTTCCGTATTTAGTATCTCGGCCTGCCCTCACCCACTTTAGGCTCTGCTTGAATCCCATTTGTAATAGTATATAAGACTGCCTGTAAATTATTGGAGCCCCAATCAATTCTTCTTGGGTCTTCCCTCACAAGGCACCCGCATACTAGGAGATTGACTCACTTTCCCATCTCGCTTCACTTTGCTACTTGCCCCCTTGTGTGCTGCACCCGGGGCATTCATCTCGCCTCGTTCCACTCGATGCCTCCTTGCCTTTGTGCCCAAGGTTGTTTCACCTAGCATAGCACATTCATGGCCCTATGCTCCACAGTCATTCATACCATCCTTGTGCCATTGAACACCACTATTGCAATACTAACTCTGCCCAAATAGCATTAGTCCTGCTCATGCCCTTTGCCCACAGGCTATGCTCCATAGCACCTCTAATGCCAATGACATTACTGGCACAAATGGCACCACTTACCCTTGCATTATTTAGCCTATGGTGGTAATCCCTCAGCATCACCCCCTTTGCATGGACCAAGAACCCAGTATGGAAGAAATACCAGAAAAGGAAGTAAGACCTGCCCTAGATACATTTAGACTCCGCTTAAATAGTAGTATATAAACCCCCCATTGCAGCCTTAGACCCCAGTTATTTATTAATGGCCCTTAGTATTATGCTCATGGCTATGCTACATTCCATTCCTTTCCTACATTCCCTTCTTTAGGCAGTAGTACTCACGCCACCTTGCTGTGACTTGGCCACACCCAGGATATATTTGCATGCCAGCTATCAGGTATTCGCAGCATTCCAGGCACTGGACCATGGTAGAGTAAAGACCCAATTACCTAGATACTTATGCCACTGCAGCAATTAGCCACCTGCAGCCCAGATGGTGCCATATCACACCATCCACAGCATATGGCTGGGCAGCCAATAGTGCAAGGAGCACATATTGTATGATTCTGCCTTTATCTTTTTGAGCCAATGGCACAACCTGCGCACTCACGCCATAGCACACCACTTGCTCTCACACCTATAGCGATATGCCTGCTATGGCACCATTGCTTGCCATTCTTTCCCACTCCAGTAGCATTTAGCCTGCAGCATTGCCCTGCTCACACAGACCAGGCCAGTTTCTGTCTCACATTTCCATACTTAGTATCTATGCCTGCCCTTACTTACTTTAGGCTCCGCTTGAAACTGCTCTGTAGTAGTATATAAGACTGCCTGTAAATTATTGGAGCCCCAATCAATTCTTCTTGGGTCTTCCCTCACAAGGCACCTGCTTTACTAGGAGATTGATCCACTTGCCCATTTTGCTTCACTACTCATATGCCTCCTAGTGCCTAGCACCTGAGGTTGTTTCACTTAGTCTTATACCACCTGAAATGACCCTTAGTGAAAGGGTAGTGAGCAGCAAGGCAGCAAAGGCAAAATGACTAGAGCTAGTGGGACCCAGGTGTCAACTGAGGACTAAGGGAAAAACCCAGAATAACTTAAATGAGGATTCTGGAGGTGAATTATCAGTCTTATATACTGTTACAAGGGTTTCTATGTATTTGTACACTACTACTACATAAGGGAGCTTTCGGGTAGATGTGGGAGTGCAGGGTTTATACTATTGGCCAGTTGTGAGTCATGGGGAGTCACTGCACTTGAAACAGCCTCAGGCACTAAGTACCTTTGGCTGTGTAGCAGCGGGTGTACGAAAGTGTACAATAGGGTAGATGGCAAGTCAAACTTCTTATAACTAGGTGCCTTGTGAGGGAAGACCCAAGAAGAATCAATTGGAGTTCCAACAATTACATGGGGGGTTTATATACTACTAGCTACCTAAGTTGGAACTTCATCTGAATAGCATCAGGGCAGGCTGGTTTACCAAGTATGGGAGTGCAAGACGAAAACTGGCCTGGTCTGTGCAAGTGGGGCTGTTCTGAGGGGTATTGGCTATTGGCATGGGATAGGGTGACGAGCAATGGCGCAATAGCAGGAGTTCTGTGATTGGAGGAAAAAGGAAATAAGGGAATTGTATGATATGCAGGAGTAATGCCATTGGCATGGGATCAAGTGCACAGGTATGGCGAGTGATGGCGCAATCTGCAGTTGCTGTGGTGTCAGCTGCTTAGGTAAAAGGGGCTTTGTGCTACCTTAGTCAGGTGCCCTTATGCTGTAAGCCTATGCTGAGGTGGCGTGGAAGCAAGGGCAGGTGTTACCGAGTTGTGGCTCTGTGGCGTGGGCATCTATGCCTAAAGAAGGGAGTATAGGAAGTGAAAGGAGTGGGAGTGTAGTGCTGGAGGCATGAAGTGTAACACATCCCCCTCCTTAAGATCCAGATTCCAGATGGATCAGGAAACAGCCAAGAAAGAGAGAGTGAAGGTCGACGGAGGAGATGGTGCAAGGGGCAGAAGGGTGGGCATGGTGGAAGGCAGCAATAGTGTTGGGCGTGTGCACGAGGTGCAAGTGGGGCTCCCAGGTACATTCAGAGGCATTGTAGTCCTTCCAGTGGACCAAGTATTGGAGGCCATGACTGCGAGGGTGAGAGTCAATGATGTAATCCACCTTGTATTTGCCATCAGTGTCAGATGGTAAAATAACCAGGGTGGAGGATGCAGGAGCGGGTTGCCCAGGAAGAGGTGCGAGGTAGGGCTTAACCCACAAAATGTTGACTACTGGGTAAATGCGGAAAGAGGAAGGGAGCTGAAGGTGCACTGCATTTGGACTAATGTGCTTGAGGACAGAGAAGGGGCCAAGCCATTTGTCCAGGAGCTTCACGGGGTGAGGAGTCTGAAGGTGTTCAGAGGAGAGCCAGACTTTGTCTCCTGGTTGGTAGGTTGGAGCGATGGAGCGATGCTGGTTGCTGGAATGCTTCATGTGTTCTTGGGATTGATGGAGGTGAGTGTGGGCTTCTTCCAGATGAGAGGCATATTGGTTGGCAAGGTTATTGGTGGTTGGGGAGGGAGTGATGGTGGGTTTGATGCCGATAACCGGAGAGTAGGTGTAGGTGAGCTGAAAGGGACTTTTACTGGTTGCAGAGGAGACCTTGTTGTTAATGGTGAACTGGGCAAGTGGGAGCCACTCGGACCAAGTTTCAGGGTGGTCAGCACAATAAAGTCAGAGGTACTGGCTGACTTCTCAGTTCATCTGTTCAGTTTGCCCATCTGTCTGTGGGTGGTATGCAGTGGAGAGATGTTGTTCAATCTGGAGCTGTTGACACAGGTCGGTCATTAACTTGGAGGTGAACTGTGGTCCACGATCGGATACAATGCTCTGGGGGAGTCCATGGTGCTTCCAGATGTGGTGCAGGTAAATTCTGGTAAGGTCAATGGAGGTACAAGTGGTGTTGCATGGAATGAGTTCTATGGCCTTGGAGAACTGGTCAACTACTGTTAGGATAGCAGTGTAGGAGTTGGACTCTGGGAGTCCAGTGATAAAGTCAACGGAGATGTCTTGCCAAGGGCTGGCCAGGATGGGTAGTGGCTGAAGCTTTCCAGCCAGGGGTAGGTTACTGGGTTTCACCTGGGCACAACAGGTGCAATGTTTTATGTACTCCTGGACGTCTTTGGCAATGCTGGGCCAATTGTATCTTTGGCAGATTCCTTCTATCGTCTGGTCTACTCTGGGGTGTCCTACTAGGGGAGTGTCATGGTGCAGCTGCAACACTTGGGGCCAACAGGCCAGTGGGATGTATACTCAACCATCCTTCAAATGACATCCATCAGAGATAGTGTACCCCAATGCCTCCAAACAAGCTTGGACAGGTGCTGGGAGCTTGATAGTCTTATAGGAGATGGTGTCGGTGAGGGTGTTGCCACTGGGGTGTAGGATGACCATTGCCTTGGACTTCTTTGTTTCGCAAACCCCTATGACCTTGGGTGGTACTACCAGCACATGCTGGTTGTTGTCTTTGTTGCCTACTGCCAGATCCTCTTATCTGCTAAGGGCATCTGCCTTGCCCATTATCGAGCCAAGCTTGTGGAATTATTTGAAGTTGAACCAGGACAGATACTGGGCCCATCGGGCTTGTCATTGGTTTAGGTTCTGTTGGGTCATGAACCAGGTCAGATTCTGATGGTCATTCCAAATCTGAAACTCATGGGTGGTTCCTTCCAAATAGTGTCACCATGTCTCTAGTGCCCTTATTACACTCAACATTTCCTTATCCACGATTGGGTAGTTGTGCTCTTCCAGTGTCATTGCATGGGAGGAATAGGCCATGGGGTGCCACTTGTCATCTGTTTCTACTAGAAGTACCACACCAGTGGTGAAGGATGAAGCATCACTTTCAAGCCAATAGTGCTTGTTGTTGTTGGGATACATGAGCACCAGGGCTGTGGTGAATGCTTGTTTGAGTCTGGTGAAGGCATTCTTGCACACATCGGTCCAGCAGAAGGGTTCATCCTTTCAAGTTAGGTCATGTAATGGCCTGGCTACTTTGGCAAAGTCTTGTATGAAATGCTGGTAAAAGTTGGCCATTCTGAGGAAGGAGCAGACTTCTTGGATGTCTTTCGGTCTGGGCCAGTCCATGATTGCCGTTACCTTTGCACTGTCCATGCTTACTCCATTTACTTCTATGATCATTCTGAGGAACTCTACTTCCTTTACTGAGAACACACACTTGGAGGGCTTGATGAACAGATTATTTTCTTCGAGCTGCCTGAGTACCTCTTTGACTACCTCCTGATGCTTCTTGATGTCATTGGTCAGGGTGAAGATCATTAGGTTGTCAATGTATACTAGGACATTGGCAGACATGTCGGCGAAGATTTCATTCATTATTATTTGGAAGGTGGCTGGTGAGTTGCATAGCCTGAAGAACATCACAAGCAGTTCGAAGGACCCTCAGTGACAGATGAACATGGCCTTTCATTCATTGCCTTCCTTGATGTGTACATTGTTGTAGCCCCATCGGAGGTCCATCTTAGTGAACAGGCGGGCACTTTTGAGCTGATCCATGAGCTCGGAAATGAGTGGGAGTGGGTAGTTGTTGCACACTGTATGTTCATTGAGATACTGATAATCCTGCACCATGCGCTTCTTCCCATCTTTCTTTGGGACAAAGAAGACTGGCACAGTCTGTTTGGACTTGGAGGGGCAAATGTAGCCTTTTCGCAGTTGATCGTCAACAAACTCATCTACCTTCCATTGCTCTTGGGGGCTCAAGGGGATGTTTCGGCCTTTCCTCAGCTTGAAGGAGTCTTTTAGCTCAATAGCATGGTCCCAGGGTTTGTGGACTGGCATCTGCTCGGACTTCTTTTGCTCGAATACACAGAGGAATGGTGTTACGCTCATGGCTACACTACGTTCCATTCTTTCCTACATTACCTTCTTTAGCTCCTTTCACCCACACCACAGCACTGTGACTCGGTGCTACCCGAGTCTTGCTCCCACACCCCTGGCAATGGGTATCCGCAGCATTCTGGGCACCAGACCACAGTAGAGTAAAGACCCAATTACCTGGATACTCATGCCACTGCACAGCACCTGCACAGCACTTGCACAACCCACAGTTGTGATGCCACCATTCTTTCCCACTCCAATCACATTAACCTTGCTATGGCGCCATCTCGCACCACCTGTTCTCACTCCAGTAGTGTTTCTCCCTCAGCACTGCCCCACTTGCACGGACCAGGCCAGTTTCCATCTTGCACTTCCATATTTAGTATTCTTGCCTGCCCTCACTTACTTTAGGCTCTGCTTGAATCCTGTTTGTAGTAGTATATAAGACTGCCTGTATTATATCAGAGCCCCAATCAATTCTTCTTGGGTCTTCCCTCACAAGGCACCCGCTTTACTAGAAGATTGGTCCACTAGTCCAATTCGCTTCTCTTTGCTTTGCTACTCATACACCTCCTAGTGCCTTGCATCCGAGGTCATTTCATTAAGAATTGATTTTCCTCTTCGCTGCTGTCGCTCTTCGACCGCCCCGAAGGCCCCACCAACTTTCCATTATCAGTAAGCATAGCAGTACCTGCATCCCCTTATTGATGTGGAAGGACACTAGTGAACGCTATATGTGCTAAGTTGGCCCCCGCTGTTGTAGTTGGCAGCTCAACAGGCAGACAGCATCTAGTAGTTGCCCCTCACCCAGTTTGTTTCATTAATCTCAACCTCCTCACCACCATTGCCTTGCACCTTGAAGCCGACGCTGCTGCTGCTGCTGAGAGAGAGCAGCAAGAGTTGTGGGAAGAAATTGATCAGTTGATCACAGAGTGCTCTGCAAGGAACAGGGCAACAGATATGCCCAATCTCGTTTATTCCCCATCCCCAGTTGCTGACATTGACCTGAATGACTTCATTCGCCCTACACCACCTATCCCATCTCCATTCACTCTTCACCGGCTCATCGCCAAGGCTGAAGAACAAACCCGCCTCTACGCCAAGTATGCTGCTCACATAGAAGCACAGCTCACCACTCCCCTACCCCCATCACCAGACTACTGCGCCTGCTGTAGGCCAGACTGTCTTCACCACCCCTTTCGCTTTCCACCATTTCACTTGCACCCAAGACAGTCCAGGACATCTGGTACCATACTGGTGTGCTCTCTCAATGAGCCAGGCTGTCTCCACCCAAGAAATGTTCTAAGGCGGCCCAGCAAGTTTCTTTAGTTATCCTTTTTGTACTTACTTGCATTTTGCTCCTGCCCTTTTTAGTTTTAGCCTTCTTCTCCAAGAATGTTCCTGCTTTTCTTCTGGTACTCCCTTTTAGCCTCTTGTTTTATTTCTTTCTTGTTGCTTGTGTGCTGCATTTATTGGCTTCTCGCATGCACACAGTACAACTGTAACCTTCTTCTTATTTCTTTACAGTTACCCTCGGGAGAGTACTTCCTTATCTTTGCTACTCCTACTGCCATATGAGGCCATAACTTCCGCTATGAAACTGCACCTACCAACTGGGCTGAGTCAGCACCCCAGGACAACTGGTAGATATCTGTAACAAATTCACTTGAACTAAAGTTCCCAGCTCCAGCTATAGGGGGATTACTTAGCAAGCCAAGAGAATGCCCATCGCATCCTGAAGGAAGAGTAATCAGGATCCTCAATAGGCCGAGACCAGGAGACTATTGAGATCAGAAGACCATAGTCTGCTTGAGACCTTTAGTGCCACTCCCATTCAAAAGGCCCAGCTGCAGCTGGTATAAGAAACACAAGGCGCCAGTAATCAGAAAAGAAGTACACTTCCAATATGTTGCAGGTACTCCTCAATACCATTGCAGACCCCACTATTCCTTTACCAGACAAACTCGCTGCCATTGTGGCTGAGTTCACCACCATCACCAGTCAGAATATCCAACTTGCTCAATTGCTGCACTTGTCCAACAATGAGATTATCCATCTCAAGCAGCTGGTGACCACCGGACAAACTACAGTAGCCACACTTCAAGGGCAAATAGCCACAGCAGGCCCTCCAGGTACTTCAAAGAAAGTTGAATTGTTCACAGATCCAGGCAAATACGATGGTTCCATTGCCAAATTCGAAGAATGGTGGGCCAAGATGAAAGCATGGCTCCAAGTCAACATGCATGTTGCCCCCACAGGAAGTTATGAAGCAGTTGTGGCAGTACTGTCCCAGCTCAGAGGATCCAAAGCCAGCCCCTTTGTGCAGACATGCCTAGCCTGAGGAAACGCCTATTTGTGGAAGGACTGCAAAGATGAAATCCAGGGCCTCTTCTGGGCTGCCAATCAGAAAGACTGGGCATGCCAACAGCTGGAAGAATTCAAACAGCAGAACATGCAGACAGATGACTACCTCGTCCGCTGGGAGGCCCTATACCAGCAAGCACAAATTGATGACACACATGCTGTATGGCTATTGGAGCAAAACATAGCACAGCACATTATTTTACAGATCTTCAAAAAGAACAAGCATGCAGACAAGCTGGCACTCTATATGGACCACATCAGGAAGACTGGATGCACAATGGAAGCACTTGGCTTCATAAGGGGGCCAGACAGAAGGGCTCCAGTAAGGATTAGCAGCAGAGGGTTAGCATGGGAGAACACTGAAGAAGACATGTATGCCCTCCTGAGCAGTGATGCCTGCACCAAATGCTTTAACTGCAAACAAACCAGCCATCGAATCCAAGAATGCCGGAAACCAAAGATCAATTAATGCCCAGCCTGTAAGTTTGTTCATGGTGGGCACAGCGCTTATTGCACCAAAAGGAAAACACTGTGGAGGATCCCACTAGCTGAAGACAAAGAATTCACCACTGGAGAACCACCAGTAAGAATCGCTGAAATTGTCGAAGAAATCCGCAAAAGAAATAACCCAGATAAGGGTTTGGATTTTCTGATTGAAGGATCCCAGATGAAGGGAAAAGGCAGGGCCTGAAGAACATGTCAGGTGTTCAACAGGCTGGTAATGTTTCAAAGCACACCCCTATTACCTATGTTATCTTGTCTAAAAACCGAGAATGGTGTATTCCCCTTAAATTGCCTGGTCTAGAGGAGCCCACTCAGCAGCTCAGCAGCAACCGTGAACCAAATGCCATGCTTAATTCCTCTAACAAGTACATGCCTCCCCATGCACACAAAGAAATCCTGACACTGCCCCAGATATGCATCCTTGGGCAATAGAAATGCAAGGAAATCCTTATGCAGGTACAGATCAAAACTCGGACTGGAGACTTCATACTGGCGTCTGCCCTGCTTGATAGCAGCACCCAGTCCTCATTCATTCACTGAGATTATGTCTGACAGAACTGCATCCCTATCAAGGAACTCCCCCAGCCCATATACGTTTACAATGCTGATGGGACCCTGAACAAAGCAGGGCCCATAACCCATGCGGCTACTGTACTACTAGAATACCAAGGTCATGTGGAAAAGACCCATGTCGAAGTGACTGATCTAGGAAGTAAGGATCTCATCCTAGGATATATGTGGCTAAAAGAGCACAACCCCCGCATTGATTGGAAGACCAGTTTAGTAACCCTCCTGGATTGTCCAGAGATGTGCAATTACTCCAGAGCTTCACAGGTAATCCGCAGAGCAGAAGAACAGGAGATCTGGGTCACTGAGGAGCAACGGTGTACTGGACAAAAGCAAGAAGGAAAAACTCCTCGAGAGTTAGTACTCCCAGTATATCACTGCTACCTCAAGACCTTTGAGCAGAAGGAATCCGAGCGGATGCTGATCAGAAAACCATAAGACCATGCCATTGAGCTAAAAGATATCTTTGTCCCCCAGAAAGGCTGCAACATCCCCCTCAGCCCACAGGAACAAAAGGAAGTTGATGATTTCATGGATGAACAGCTGGAAAAAGGCTACATTCACCCCTCCAAATCCAAACAAACATCTCCGGTCTTCTTTGTACCAAAGAAGGATGGTTGCAAGCGCATGGTGCAAGACTACTGATATCTCAATGAGCACACAGTGCGCAACAACTATCCACTCCCTCTTATCACACAGCTAGTGGACAAGCTCTGAGATGCCCACCTCTTCACCAAGATGGATCTCCGATGGGGGTACAACAATGTCTGTATCAAGGAAGGAGACAAATGGAAGGCCACATTCACCTGCCACTGCAGGGCCTTCAAACCCCTGGTCATGTTCTTTGGCCTATGCAACTCCCCAGCTACCTTCTAAACTATGATGAATGAGATCTTTGCTGACATATCTGAGAATGTCATGATGTACATTGATGATCTCCTCATATTCACCCCCACAGATGATCGGAAAGCCCATGAGGCAGTAGTCCTAGAGGTCCTCAAGCGTCTGGAAGAAAATGACCTTTTCATGAAACCAGAGAAATGCACCTTTGAGATGCAGGAGCTGGAATGATCGTCAGGGTAAACGGGGTAAGCATGGATCCAAGCAAGGTCTCTGCCATAAAGGAATGGCTGGTACCGATGACCGTTCGAGGAGTTCGGGCCTTTCTAGGTATGGCCAACTTCTACCACCAGTTTATACAAGATTTCACACAGATCGCTCGCCCTCTTCACGACCTAACCTAGAAGGACGAACCCTTTTGCTGGACCAATAAGCAGCAGGGAGCCTTTGATCATCTTAAAGAGGCTTTCACCACTGCCCCAGTCCTAGCCTTCCTGGATCACCACAAAAGGTACCAACTTGAATGCAATGCCTCCTCCTATGCAACCAGAGGCATGCTCCTGGTAGAAGAAGATGAGAAGTGGCATCCCATGGCCTACACTTTGCATGTGATGATGCCGGAAGAACACAACTACCCCATAGCCGACAAGGAGATGTTGAGTGTGATAAGAGGACTAGAGGATTGGCACCACTACCTGAAAGGGGCCAAACAGGAATTCGAGGTATGGAACAACCACCAGAACCTCACTTGGTTCATGACACAGCAGAACCTCAATCGGAGGCAGGCCAGCTGGGCCCAGTACCTCTCCCGGTTCAACTTCAAATGGTGCCATAAGCCTGGGTCAACCATGGGCAAAGCTGATGTGCTTTCACAGAGAGAAGACTTAGCAATCAGAGATGCAGAAGACAACCACGACATGGTGGTGATCCCCCCCAAACAGATATGGGTCCGCAGGACCAAAGGAATGAAACAAGCTGAGCAATCCAAGGAGTCTGCAACAGAAGAAGTGACCATGTTACACCACTCTGGAGATCATCTGACAGACCAAATCTTGCACAAAACCATCAAGCTCCTGCACCCAGTGCAGAAACAGTTAGAGGGGCAAGGATATCACATTGAGGACAGATGCCAGATGAAAGATGGAAAGGTTTATGTTCCCCCTGCCTGTCGCCCTGAGGTACTCTGCCTCCATCATGATACCCCCATAGCCGGACACCCAGGGATCAGCTGCACCATTGAACTCCTTCACTGGCACTACAACTGGGCCTCCCTGGCCCAGGATGCCACCAACTACATAAAGAGATGTCCACAGTGTGTGCAAGTCAAACCATCCAATAAGCCACCCGCCAGGCCCCTCCATCCACTACCAATACTGTTGGGGCCTTGGCAAGATATCTCTGTGGACTTCATTACAGGGTTGCCTCTCTCTAACTTGTACACTGCTATCTTAACTGTGGTCAACCATTTCTCCAAGGCCACCGAGCTAGTCCCCTGTGACTCCACCTATATCTCCCTTGACCTTGCCTCCATCTACCTGCACCATGTTTGGAAGCACCACAGACTCCCAAAGTCCATCATCTTAAACCAGGGGCCACAGTTCGCATCCCGTCTCATGGCTGATCTCTGCTGCCAGCTACAGATCACCCAGCGCCTCTCCACTGCATACCACCCGCAGACTGATGGTCAAACTGAATGCATGAATTGAGAGGTAGGCCAATACCTCCAAACTTACTGTGCAGACCATCCCAACTCCTGGAGCAACTGGCTCTTCCTGGCTCAATTCACAATAAACTCCTGTGTCTCTTCTGCCTTTGGTAAATCCCCCTTCCAGCTCACCTGAACCTATGCCCCTGTCCTCAGCATTGAACCCACAGTTACCCAATCCCCAACTGCCAACAATTTAGCTAACCAGTACACCGATCATCTGGCAGAAGCCCGTGAACACCTTCATGCCTTGCAGGATACAATGAAGCGAGCAACTGCCAGTAAGCGTTCTCTGGCCCCCTCCTATGCAATAGGGGATAAGGTCTGGCTCTCTATGGAGCATCTCTCCATTCCAGGTTTCCCAAAGCTCACTGATCGCTGGATTGGCCCATTCCACATCCTCAGCCTCGTCAGCCCTAATGTGGTTCACCTTGACCTTCCCCAATCCTATCACATCCATCCTGTCCTCAACGTCTCACAGGTGAAGCTGTTCATAGCCCTGCTTCCCAGTCAGCACCCTCCTCACCCCAATCCCTCTTCCATGGCTGCTGACCTGATCAACCTCGAGTACAAGGTCAAATACATTGTCAATTCTTGCATGGCTGGCCAGGGTCTCCAGTACTTGGTTCATTGGAAAGGGTATGATATTTCCAAATGCATTTGGGAGCCCCACTCCAATCTCAATAACTCCCCAGATGCCCTCACTGCCTTCCATCATACCCACCCTTCCGCCCCTCGCCCTGTCTCCCACTCCACCATTTGTGCCATCTTTCATTCTGCCCATCTGGAATCTGGGCCTTAAGGAGGGGGACGTGTTATGCTCACAGCTACACTACATTCCATTCTTTCCTACATTACCTTCTTTAGCTCCTTTTACCCACACCACAGCACCGTGACTCAGTGCTACCCGAGTCTTGCTCCCACACCCCCAGCAATGGATATCCACAGCATTCTGGGCACCAGACCATGGTAGAGTAAAGACCCGATTACCCAGATACTCATGCCACTACACAGCACCCGCACAGCACCCACACAGCACTTGCACAACCCGTAGTCACGATGCCACCATAGTATGCCATTCTTTTCCACTCCAATCACATTAACCTTGCTATGGCGCCATCTCACACCACCTGTTCTCACTCCAGTAGTGTTTCTCCCTCAGCACTGCCCCACTTGCACGGACCAGGCCAGTTTCCATCTTGCACTTCCATATTTAGTATTCTTGCCTGCCCTCACTTACTTTAGGCTCTGCTCGAATCCTGTTTGTAGTAGTATATAAGACTGCCTGTATTATATCAGAGCCCCAATCAATTCTTCTTGGGTCTTTCCTCACAAGGCACCCACTTTACTAGAAGATTGGTCCACTAGTTTGATTCGCTTCTCTTTGCTTCGCTACTCATACACCTCCTAGTGCCTTGCACCCAAGGTCGTTTCAAATGGATGGTACTCTGGAGGTACTAGATCTCAGGCCCTTGGCTCTTTGTCACTCCAGACTTTCCCTTCTTCAGCCTGGGCATTGCATACACCCTTTGCTTCTTCAGCTGTCTCTTTCTCCTGTTCTTCAGCCTTCCAGACTGAAACAACCTTGGGCACTAAGTACCTTTGGCTGCATAGCAGAGGATGTACAAAAGTGTACAAAAGGGTAACTGGTGAGTCAAGCTTCTTATAACTGGGTGCCTTGTGAGGGAAGACCCAAGAAGAATCGATTGGAGTTCCAACAATTACATGGGGGGTTTATATACTACTAGCTACCTAAGTTGGAACTCTGTCTGAATAACATCAGGGCAGGCCAGGTTACTAAGTATGGAAGTGCAAGATGAAAACTGGCCTGGCCCATGCGAGCAGGGCTGTACTGAGGGATATTGGCTATTGGCATGGGATAAGGTGATGAGCGATGGCACAATAGCAGGAGTTCTGCAATTGGGGGAAAAAGGTATTAAGGGAATTGTACAATATGCTGGGGTATCGCTATTGGCATGAGACCTGAGTGTGTGGGTATGGCGAGCAATGGCGCAATCTGCAGTTGCTGTGGCGTCAGCTGCTTAGGTAAAAGGGGCTTTGTGCTACCTTGGTCAGGTGCCCTAATGCTGTAAGCCTATGCTGAGGTGGTGTGGGAGCAAGGGCAGATGTTACTGAGCTGCAACTCTGTGGCATGGGTACCTATGCCTAAAGAAGGGAGTGTAGGAAGTGAAGGAGTGAGAGTGTAGTGTCGAGGGCATGAAATGTAACATGGACTACCCAGGATACTCTGCTATAGTTGCACATCTCTGGACAATCTGGTAGATGCACGGTTCCTTTCTTCCAGTCGATCCTGGGGTTGTGTGCTTTCAGCCAGGTATACCTAAGGATTAAATCCTTGTTTCTGAGGTTGGTTATCTCTACCCGGGCTTTCTCAGTATGCCCTTGGTATTCCAGTAATACTTTGGCCATGTGAGTGACTGGGCTGGCTTTGTTGGGAGTTCTGTCCGCATTGTAGACTAGTATGGGGTTGTCAAGGGGCTCAAGGGGAATTCCATACTTTTCAGTGAAGCTCTCATGCATGAAGGTGGACTGAGCCCTGCTGTCAAGCAAAGCAGAGGCATTGATGAAGTCATCATGCTTGGACTTGACCTGGATGGTCAGGGTGATTTCTCATCAGTTAATGCTGAGGATGTGGATAATGGGGGTACTGTTGTCAGGGTTTGCATGTGAGGGGAGGTTGGAGTGGCAGGGGGAGTGGGGTATAAAGAGGAATTAAGCACAGCATTTGGTTCACAGTTGCCACTGAGCTGCTGGGAAGTGGGCTCCTCTTGACTGGGCAAAAAGATAGGTACTATACAGTTATCAGGGGTGATACGGAAATGATAGGAGTGTGCAATGAATTTTTCTCTAGCTGTCAGGGCACCTGACGTGCCCTTCAGGCTCTGCCTTTTCCCTTGTTGTCATATTTGATGACTTGAAAACCTGACTCTTCTTTGGGATTCTGCTGCTTTTTCACCACTGTGGCTAACTCTTCCATCCTAAGTGGGGCATTGCAGTCGAATTCTTCTTCTTTGGCCAGTGGGATCCTGCAGATCATCTTCCTCATCTTGCAATAGATGCTATGCCTGCCTTGTACGAATCTGCAAGAAGGGTATTGGTTGATCCTGGGCTGGCAGCATTCCTTGATGCAATGTCCGGTGCATTTGCAGTTGAAGCACCTGGACCGGCTATCACTGCTACTCAGTGCATAGACCACTTCATCAGCATTTTCTTCAGCTAGCCCCTGCATGCTTACCCTAGGGGCAATTCTTCTTTCTCCACCACGTATGAACATGAGTGCCTTCATGGTGGTTTCAGTCTTTCAAATATTCTGCAGGTAGGTGGCAGGGGCATCGGAGCACTTTCCTTCTTTGAACAACTGGGTGATGATGGCCCTCAACATGTTCTGCTCAAGAAGCCAAATGGTGTGTGTGTCATTGATGTTGGCTTGCTGGTAGAGGGCTTCCCATCAAACTATGAAGTCGTCAGTCTGCATGGTGCCTTGTTTGAGTTCTTCCAGCTGTTGGCAAGCCCAATCCTTCTGGTTGGTGGCCCAGAACAATCCTTCTACTTCACCTTTTAGATCGGCCCACAAGTATGTGGAGCCTTTGGCTAATCTGGTCTGGGCAAAGGGGCCAGCCTTGGGTCCTTTGAGGCATGAAAGCACTGCGACTACTGCTTCATAACTTCCTTGTGGGGCAACATGCACATTTACTTTTAGCCACGCCTGCATCTTTGCCCACCATTCCTCAAATTTGGCAATGCTGCCATTGTACTTGCCAGGGTCTGCAAACAACTCAACTTTCTTCACTGTCCCAGGGGAACCAGTGGCTGCCATCTGGCCTTGGAGTGTCATGACTGTTTGCTGCTCAACAGTGATAACTTGTTCCAGGTGCACAATCTTGTTGTTTGAGTCTTGCAACGATCTGGCAAGCAATGCAGTCTGCTGGCTGATGGTAGTAAATTTATTTGCCACTGCATTCAATTTGTTGTGCATCCCAACAGTAGGGTCAGCCAAGAGGGTGAGGAGTGCCTGTGATATACTCAAATTGAGTTTCTTTCTGTATGGTTTTCT
>JBBPTI010000056.1:0-29588 GCA_038093995.1 Tylopilus aff. callainus | reverse complement strand
GACGCGACACATAAGTCCTGCGTCAAAGCCTCACACCTCCGACCTCTGTTCCGACATCCGCCGTACCTCCGGTACACCTCCGTGCGCTCTCGCGCAACCTCCGACCCTCTGACCATCTCCGCTGCTCAGACTTGAGCCGGAGAACCACGAACCTAACAGGAGCTGGAGATGTATGACATTAGGGCCAGCAAGTTTAAGGATTGAGAAGGGCCCAAGTTATCAGTCAACAAGTTTAGGTGGATGAGAGGTGCTGTCATATCCATTCTGGAACCACTATAGCAAATCCTGGAAACTCTGGCACAATTCTGAAGTCTGTATCATTTGAACTACTTTCCCATGCAAGACACCCTTACCACATCCCATGTGCCACCCAAATCATAATTTGTATCATATCAGGTCATGCACAGCTTTGACTAGATAACTTGCAGGTGATTAGATTCCAGGATTCACATCTCTGAACCATACATCCAGCACTGTCTCTGCCTCATTTCCATTTGTTTTAGTTCTGTTATTTGTAACTCTACATTCCTTAGTGTATTGCCCTCCAGCATAGTTCACCTCCATACTCCATCTTGATTACTGATCACTGTGTTTCTCCATATCACATTCATAATCACCTTTATTTCTTATTTTGAATTCCACTATGTACTTTAGTATATAAACTCTATGAATTCCAAGTTGTACTTCAGTATGAATATTAACACAAGTCTCCCTTCCATGTTTGAGTCCCTCATCTCCCCTATCTCTGTCTTCCTTCTTGACACTTCCAACCTCTGAAATCAAGAACACAAGCCTTGGTAAGGGTGTGACACACAAGTCCTGCATCAAGTCCTTATCCTGAACCCTTCAACTATACTTACAGTACTCTGGCCCCTCAGGCTTACACTGGAGGACCAGACTTTGATAGTATATTTGTACTCACACTTACAAGGCTTACCATTCTATGGCTATGCATACTCACTCCTCCCACCCAAGTGCTCTCAAGACTGTCTTAGGCAGTCACTAAAGCATTCCTGGTGGATTCATCAGTTTCACCGCCAGATCCCCTGCCTCATCCATATCTGCTCATTGAGGCATGGGTACCTTGTCTCTGCTTACAGAGCTACCAGACTCTGTGGAAGAACCTCCCAGAACCCCCCACTTTAGAATCCAAGATAAAGACCTTCCAGGTCACCCTGGAGCTTCAGAGCCCAGAGATGGTGATGATGGCAGTGAACCTTCTGATCCATTGAGTCCCTCAAGTTGAGCCTCTAGTCCAGACCCATTCCAGATTGACCATGATGAAGAAGATCACAACAAAGTCCTGCTTGCATATGAACCATTTACCTAGTTGGCTGATGCCATTAGGAAAATGACCTGACATGCAGTTAGGAAGCAAAGCTCTGAGGGCCCAAAACCCAAGGTTCAGGAACCAGATCCCTTCGATGGGACTGACCCAAAGAAACTTTGCCCCTTCATCATACAATGCAAGATAACCTTCCAGGCAAATCCAAAGTCATTCTGTAAAGACTGACAGAAGGTCACCTTTGCCCAATCTTATCTCAAAGGCATTGCACTTGAATACTTTGAACCAGATCTCCTTGGATAGGAGGCACCCAGAGCCTGTCCTTTTTGGATGGATAGCTGGCTCAACTTCCTCATTGAATTACAGTCCAATTTTGGACCTCATGATCCTGTTGCTGATGTGGAAGCTTAACTTGAGCAACTCTGTATGAAGGACAATCAGTGGATCTCTAAGTACATTGTTGAATGAAATCATTTGGCTAGCCAAGTCCACAAATAGGGCACTGGTGCCCTCTGCCAGAGCTTCTATGTAGGACTTCCAGATCACATCAAGGATGAATTGTCTCATCAAGGCAAGCTGGACAACCTTAATAATCTCCAAGAACTCACCCAACAAATCGACCACTGATATTGGAAGCACAAAGAAGAAATCCAGCATGCTACCAAAACTCCAGGATTGCATATAGGCAACTTGAACTCCTCTACAATGAAATCACCACCCACTCCATCCAATACTCCATCAACCCCTAAGCCTAAGGATGACAAGTCCAAAGGCACCTCTGCAGGCACCCCCACCTCCACCAACCTCAAGAAGGTCAACAACCCTTCCACCTCTGACTCCATTTTGTCCAAGCTCAGCAAGGACAGCAAGCTCCTCCCAGAGGAATGATAATGCTGAATGAAGCTTGGACTTTGCCTGTTTTGTGGACAGTCCAGACATACTGCCAAGGAGTGTCCAAAGTTCACCTCTAGGGCTGCAAAAGGCTGTGCAGCCACTGCTATTCCAGTGATGCCCACCATCAATTCTGCCTCCTCCAAGGCAAAAAAATAGTATGTAACTCCAGTAAAGCACAGGCTGGTAGTTACATTGCTCTGGACTGTGCCCCTCAGGAACTCCATCTCAGTGTGTCCTGTCTTTCCAACCCTAATTCCCTACTTCTATCTGTTTCCCTTCCTCATCTTTCTATCTTTAATGTACCTACCCTTCTCAATTCTGGCTCTACTCATTGCTTCATAGACTCTATTTTTGTAAAGAAGAACAATATCCCTACATACTCCACCCCTCCAATCCTCCTCTGTCTTTTTGATGGGTCCTCATCTGCTTCCATTTCCTCCACCATAGACCTAACACTTTCCTTTGCTATGGGTGAAACCACCTCCGATACATTCTATGTAACCTTGTTGGATTCATCATGTTCACTAGTATTAGGACATTGCTGGCTTGCCCATTATAATCCATTGATTAACTGGGCTACAAGCAGCATCACATTCCAATCTTCTAGCACAAGAATGCCAATCCTGACATCAAGTTCTGCCCTTCTGGGGCCCAACTCTGGGATATCCATCCCTGATACTCAGCACTTCCTGGAAGAAAACACCATGGATTTGCCCAAGGCACCTGGACTTCAATGCCCACCCATTTCCTTTGTCAATGCCACAGCTTTCAAGTGAGCATGCAAGATGGAAGGCTTAGTCCAATTTGCCATCTCCCTCTGCTCACTCTCTGCTCATGCTGCTACAGTTGCTGACACTCATGAGGAATCTATAAGCCTCTCTGGAGTTCCTCTGGAGTATCATGAATTCAAGGACATCTTTAGCAAGAAGAAGATCAACACACTCATGCCTCATCAATCCTTCAACCTGAAGATTGAGCTGGAGGAAGGTGCAACACCTCCAATAGGAAAGATCTATTCCATGTCCCCTTCCAAACAAGAGTCTCTCTGAGACTTTCTGGATGAACATCTGGTGATAGGCTTCATCTGCCAATCATCCTCACCTTACATTGCCCCTGTTCTTTTTGTCCAAAAGAAAGACAGTTCCCTCTGCTTGTGCATTGATTTCCAAGAATTAAACAAAATCACAAAGAAAGACAGTTACCCACTTCCCTGGACCTCCAATCCTCTAGATGCCCCTAGTGGCACCAAGATTTATACAATGCTTGATCTCTGGCATGCCTACCATCTGGTTTGCATTGCTGAAGGAGACAAGTGGAAGACCTTCTTCCAGACCTGCTATGGATCTTTCAAATGGCTGGTAATGCCCTTTGGGCTCACCAACACCCCCACCACATTCCAACATTTTGTCAACAGCATATTTGCTGACATGTTGGATGTAAACATCATAATCTACCTTGACAACATACTGATCTACTTCCATGACCTGGAATCACATCACAAACATGTCCAGGAAGTCCTCTGGCACCTTTGCACCAATGGACTTTATCTCAAACTAGAAAAGTGCAAATTCCATTCAGAAACCATCAAATACCTTAGATTTATTCTTTTCCCTTCTGGCCTCTTTATGGCCTCTGACAAGATCAAGACAATCCTGGATTGGCCTAAACCTAGGAAAGTCAAGGACATCCAGTCCTTCCTAGGATTTGCCAACTTTTACTGCCAGTTAATCCAGGGTTATTCAGATATTGTGATCCCTCTTACACATCTCACTTGCAAAGGAGTTTCTTGGAACTTTTCTGACAACTGCAAGAAGTCTTTCAAATGCCTAAAGGAAGCATTCACCTCCACTCCAGTGCTTGTGCACTGGTCTCTGGATGCTTCAATTACTATTGAAACTGATGCCTTCAACTATATCATAGCTGGCATCCTATCTATCATCTGCTCTGATCAAGAAATTCACCCTGTTGTGTTCTACTCCTGCATCCTTTCTGGAGTGGAATTGAACTATGACACTCATGATAAGGAGCTCTTGGCAATTTTTGAAGCATTCACTACCTGGCATCATTACCTTGAAGGCTCTGCTACTCCTATAGACATTGTCACAGATAACAAGAATCTCGAGTACTTGTTAAGTTCATGGTTCTCTGGCTCAAGTCCAAGCAGTGGAGATGGTCAGATGTTCAGAGGTAGCATAAGAGCGCATGGAGGTGTACTGGTGGTATGGGTGGATGTCAAAGCAGAGGTCAGAGGTGTGAGGCTTCAATGCAAGACTTATGTGTTGTGTCCTTGCCGAGCCCTTAGCCTTGTTGGTGAGAGAGAGAGAAGGGAGGTTGAGCTGTCAGACTCAAGAGAAGAGAACTAAGTTGATATTCAAACTAAGGGTCACAACAAAGTATCTATGAGTTTATATATGGAGAACAAGATGAGTAAGACAGAGGTAGGAATGAACTGAAGTCCAGAGCAGTGCGCCAGTGGTGCAAGTGCCAGAGCTGTGTGTAGCACAGGCTGAACTCTAAAGAGTAAGTGAAAGCTTATTAACAATGAAATGTAAAATGAGATGAGTAAAGGTCTGAGTAGACAAGGTAGTACAAATAAAGAAATAAGTCTGGAGATCAACAGACATGAGACCAGAAGTGATGGAGGTAGACTTAGTGGAATGCAGGATATGACAGTATCCCCCTCTTAGGCCTGAACCCCTGAAGGCTGTAAGTGTGGACAATATGGAGCTTGAAAAGTTGGGATTCAAAAGTTTGTTGATCATCTGATCCTGGGATATAAAACCCATTGAAACAGACATCTTGTCCCTTAGATCACTATGCCTACTATGTCCATGAATGAAATCACCAATATCCACAACTGGCATGATGAAGAGCTTGAGGAGAGCAACCATGATGACAATGAGCAACTCATGGCAAAGATAATGGAGCACAAGTGCTGTCATCTGGCAAAGAAGGAGGCAGTGAGGCACAAGGCAGAGGAGGAGGTGCAGGAGAAGGCCATGGAGGAGGAGTGGCAGAGAATTGTGGAGGAGGAGGCATGTTGCAAGGAGGCTGAAGAAGTGGCCAAGTTATGGGTAAGTACAGCCTTGAAAATGCATTGGCCAGAGCTGATGGAAATAGGCTATGGAGGTTTGTGCAGAGCAAAGCATGATGAAAGGAAAGGGTAAGCAGCAGGTGTTGCCCAACTATGACTGGTGTGTGAAGAAAGGGGTGGAGTGCATGCTCTGTGAGTGTTATGCTTTGTGCCTACAGCACTACACTTTCACCCTTTCCTTCCCTACACTCCCTTCTTTAGGCATAGGAATCCATGCCACAGAGCCACAACTTGGTAACATCTGCCCTTGCTCTCATGCCACCTCAGCATACACTTACAGCATAAGGGCACCTGACCAAGGTAGTGCAAAGCCCCTTTTACCTAAGCAGCTGACACCATAGTGACTGTGGATGGTGCCATTGCTCGCCATACCCATGCACTTGGATCCCACACCAATGGCATTACCTCTGCATATCATATGATTCCCTTATTTCCTTTTCCCTTCAATCACAGAACTCCCACTATTGTGCCATCGCTCACCACAGTCTCCCATGCCAATAGTCAATATTCCTCAGCACTGCCCTGCTTACATGGACCAGGCCAGTAACCATCTTGCACTCCCATCTTTAGTAACCTGGCTGGCCCTGATGTGATTAAGATGGAGTTCCAACTTAGGTAGCTAGTAGTATATAAACCCCTGTGTAATTGTTGGAACTCCAATCGATTCTTCTTGGGTCTTCCCTCACAAGGCACCCAGTTATAAGGAGCTTGATTGATCTCTACTATCTTTGTACACTTTCATACACCCTCCATTATGCAGCCAAAGGTACTTAGTGCCTGAGGTTGTTTCAGCAAGGGCTTGAAGACAACTATGGCCTGCCAGGAATGTTACAACCAGAAAGCACAGTGTATATGGCTGGGAGACAAGAAGCTGGTGAAGCAGAGGAAGCAGCTGGTGGCAGACGATAGTGAGGTGGAGGAGATCACAGTGCCATGCAAGAAGCAGTGGTCAGATGACATGGGGGAGGACGTTTTGGTGATGGTTGGTTGGAAGATCATGAGGGTGATGAGGGAGATGTGGAATGAGTTTTACTGGGTTGGACAGCGTCTCAACCAGCAAAACTGATATCTGGACCAGCTTGTCCAGTTGAAGGTGGAGGAAGTATACAGAGGATGGGCATCAGAGAAGGTCACGGATGATGAGTCTGACTTGAAGGAAGAGTTAGAGGGGTTGGAGAGGGATGCATGGAGGGAGCTGGTAGTCCCAGAGGGGTTTGCAAAGAAGGGCACGGGAGCATCAGATGATGCAGAGGATGTGGAGATGTCAGGTGAGGAGTAGGTAGTCTAGTTGTCTCGCTGGCCCTCCTGTACATACATACCACATTGTATCAACATTGAGTCATTTTAGACCAAAGTCTCAGGTCCAGGCCTCTTAGGATACTGGAGGTGGTAATCCGATACTAGTTCTGATGTGTGCCCAAGCTCCATGGCCAACAGCCAAGAGGTTTCCTTGTCTGTACCTTTGTAACCTAACCACCATACTAGGTACAGTAGTTTGCAATTCCTTCATCTGTGATCTATTTTGGAGTCTAAGATTTCAATGATCTCATATTCTGGTTCTCCATCTACCTCAACTGGAGGTGGTGGAGGTTGTATGCAATTGGGGATAGTGTTAGGAACACAAGGTTCCAACTGAGATACATGAAAGACTGGATGTATGGACTTCATTGTGTCAGGTAAACAGAGGGTAAAGGAGTGGGTACCCACCTGGGCAATGATTTCGTATGGCCCTAAGTTCTTTTCTGATAACTTCTTAGATGGCCTGGTTGACCTGAAGTACTTAGCCTTCACGAAGACCTGATCTCCAGGCTTGAAGTCCAGAGCCGGAGATCACTTGGTGTTGGCAGGTCCTTGGTATTGCTCCTGGGCATAGGTCATTTCCTCACATAGGAATTGATGTAGTGAATTGAGGTCAACTGAGTACTCACATGCATGAGCAGAAGTAAGGTCTTGCTCTGGATGTATGGAGATGTTCGGATGATAGCCCTTGTTAGCAAAGAAAGGTGACACACCAGTAGTTGCATTAGGGGAGTTGTTGTAGGTGAACTCTGTGAGTGGTAGTAACTCAGACCAGTTATCCTGCTGATAGTTGCAATAGATACACAGGTACTGTTCAAGAGTTTGATTTGTGTGCTCAGTTTGTCCATTATCTTCTGGATGATATCCAGAGGTGAAATGCAGCCAGATGTTGAGGGCTTTTCCGAGGGACTGAAAGAAGTGTGAGATGAACTCTGAACCTCAATCGGATGTGATGTGAGATGGAATGCCATGTTTGGAGAAGACATGCATCAAGAACAACTTAGCTAGTTCCAGAGATGTAACTGTGTCTGTCATTGGAATGAAGATACATTGCTTTGAAAGGTGGTCAATGATGACTAGGATAGTGGTATGGCCAGAAGAAGCTGGGAGTTGCTTGATGAAGTCCATCAAGATGGAATTCCACAGGCATTCTGGGACAGGGAGTTGCTTGAGTAGACTGTATGGCTTGTGTCTAGGAACCTTTGTGCAAGCACAGGCAGTGCAGGAGGAAACATACTCCTTTACAAATGTTCTAATGCCTGGCCAGGTATATTTGTGGTGGATGAGTTCTAATGTCTGGTTTTGTCTGAAATGTCCAGATAACGGATGGTCATGTTTGTAACGGAGGACGCATAGGCAGAGATCATCAGCATTAGGTACATAGATGTGACCATCAAGGCATAGGAAGCCTTCAGCATCGATAGACCATCAGGAGTTTGTGGTTTCAGAACCAGACATGTGCACAGCAGCTAATGGGTCAGAGGGAAGGGCAGAGAGGATGTCATTATGGAGCCTTTTGTCATCAACAAGTACTCCTGCACAAAGGACCAGAGATGCAAAGTAGGTGGCTCTGAGGGATGCAGTGAGCTGCTCTTGGGTGAATACTGGTCGGAAGTTGTGTGGGTTGATGCAAGCATAGTCCTTATCCCCCTCTTTGGGATAGACGTCCCATTATCTAGTGAGAGCATTGGGCTTAGCACCAAGGCAATGTAGAGACCAGCCTGTCTCTGTAGGCATAAGACCCCTCCTGTCACAGTTATACTGCCCCCTACCATCTTACCACCTTCCCCACCATGTCCTCACTACTCCGTCTGTACTCACTGCAGTCCACAGCACAGTCTGGGTCGACAAGGCCTTGGACTATATCAGACTACTGCAGTCTCTCCTTCCACCCTCATATGTTTCCCTTTATCTTATCCATTGATCACTTTACCCCTTTATTTGCACCTGCCATCCTTCCTTGCAATGTGCCATCTGCAGATGGTGGAGACTTTATTTTCCTTTCAAGCCTACTTAGACCAGGCCCAATCACATGTGACAGACTCAGTATAGATGTCATACTGTCTACAGGGCAGTCCTCTTTTTTCTGATTCATCTTGACAGTTTGATATAGTGTTTCAATACCCATATTTAGTCTTGTGCCATCGGTTAGTGTTACCTAGATATCATTAGAGTCCGAGCATACTCAGACTATAATGCTGTTGTACAGAATGGGAATGATAGCTCTCTTTTAACTCACAAATCACCATTACTGTCACTGACACTGTTTTCAACTTCTCTAAATGACCTCAGTGAACTGTCCTCTGAGCTTGAACTGTTTCTCCTGCAACCCAAAAGCTTCAAAATCTCTTGGACTCTTGGACTTGTGCATGATCTGTGACCAGACTTTCTCATACTGCTTAGTGCCATCACTTGGACTTCTTCCAGAACCTTTTCCTTTCCTTAGAGTCTTTTTTGGGATGAACATACTGTTCCCACCACTAATTCTACAGTACTGAAGGCCTGGACTCTTAGGTGTCCCTACCTACATAGTCCTCCCAGCCTTCCTACCATCTTATCAGCAACCAGGGTGGAACTGGATGACCATATTAAATCTAGAGAGGAACTCTGACCACTGGGTTTGACAGTGGGTTAGGAGCTTGGTCATCATGAAGTATTCCAGGTTTTTGTGATTGGTGACAATGTTGATTGGAGATGCAGAGCCTTCTAGGTAATGTTGCCAGGTCTTGAAAGACTTGTGGATGGTGAGTAATTCCTTGTCATGGGTATCATAGTTTAGTTCTGGAGCAGACAACATCCAAGAATAGAAAGCAACTGGCCAGATTTCCTCATCTGGACATTGGATGGAGAGAATGCTGGTGATGGCATAGTCAGAGGTATTGGTTTCTATAATTATCAGAGCATCAGGTACCCAATGAGCAAGGATAGGGGTGGTGGTGAAGGCGTTCTTCAAGCTGTGGAAGGCAGATTGACAGTCATCAGAGAAGTTCCATGGGGCACCCTTGCAGGTGAGCCAGGTCAGGGGGGTCATGATTGCAGAGTAGTTATGGATGAAATGCCAGTAAAAATTTGTGAAGCCTAAGAAGGACTGAATATCCTTTACTTTATGAGGTTCTGGCCAATCTTGGATTGCCTTAACCTTTTCCTCAAACATAGTCAGTCTGGCAGGGGAAAGGCAGTAACCTAGATATTTGGTCGAGTCAGTGTGGAACTCACACTTCTCAGGCTTGGTGTAAATTCCATGTTTTCAGAGGTGTTGGAGGACCTCGCAGACATGTTCCCTGTGGGAGACCATGTCCACAGAGTAGATGAGGATGTCATCCAGGTAGACTATGACACAGATGTCAAGAAGATCTGCAAAGATTGTATTCACAAACCACTGGAAAGCAGCAGGGGTGTTCGTGAGACTGAAGGGCATAACTAGCCACTCATATGAGCCATAGCATGTGTGGAACAAAGTCTTCCATTCATCACTGTCAGCGATGTGGACCAAGTGGTACACATGCTGGAGATTGATCTTTGTGTAGATTTTGGCTTTGCTCGGAGCATCTAGGAGGTTGGATATGCATGGAAGGGGGTATTAGTCTTTCTTTGTGATCTTATTGAGTCCTTGAAAGTCGACACAGAGGTGAAGTGAATCATCCTTCTTGCAGATGAAGAGAACTGGGGCAGCATGGGCAGAGGAGGATGGCCGGACAAAGCTGGTCTTCAGGTGTTTGTCAAGGAATGTCTGAAGGGCCTCAAGCTCTGTGGGAGAAAGGGAGTAGAGTGTTCCTAAGGGGGATGAAGTCCCCTTTTCCAAGTCAATTTTTAGGTCATATTCATGATTGTAACGCTCACAGCTACGCTATGTTCACTCTTTTCCTACATTGCCTTCTTTAGCCTCTTTACCCCACACCACAGCACCATGACTCAGTCTTGCCTGAATCCTATTCCCACACTGGTTAGCACAGTACCCACAGCACTCCAGGCACCGGACCACGGTAGAGTAAAGACCTGATTACCTGGATACTGATGCTGCCTGCAGCACTTAGGCAATCCGCAGTTGCAATGGCGCCATATGTCGCCACCCACTTGCATGCCAATAGCAATACTCGCACATCACATGTCATAGTATGCCATCTGTTCCCACTCCAATGGCATTAACCTTGCGATGGCACCATCACTCGCCACCCTTTCCCACTCCAGTAGTGTTTAGCCCACAGCATCGCCCCCCCTCGCACGGGCCAGGCCAGTTCTCGCCTAGCACTCCCCTATTTAGTAACCCTGCCTGCCCTTAGCTAGTTTAGGCTCCGCTTGAACCCATTCTGTAGTAGTATATAAACCTGCCTGTATTATATCGGAGCCCCAATCAATTCTTCTTGGGTCTTCCCTCACAAGGCACCCGCATACTAGGAGATTGGTCTCCCATTCCCTTTTGCTTTGCTTTCGCTCATACACCTCCTAGCACCTAGTGCCTGAGGTCATTTCAATGATGGGAAGCTAATGTGGATGCTTTGCTCTTACTGAATACATCAGCGAAGTCATGGTATTCCAGAGGTGTGCTGGAAAGATCGACCAGATCTGCAGTGGTCATGGAGGAATGGAGATTACTCTCCTTAGGGCGGATTTGGAGACTGAATTCAACAGAACCTTCTAGGTGGCATACCAGTGCAAATGCAGGTGCACTGATGAATGCAATAGGTGAAACAACCCTTAGGCGGGGCTGGTAGTGAGCTGTAGGGCAGCAAGGAGGGGGGAAGTGACTAGAGCTAGAGGGAACCCAGGCGTCGACTGAGGACTAAGGGAAAAACCCAAGATAACTCGAATGAGGATCCTGGGGCTGAATTGTCAAGCTTAAATACTGTACAGGGTATTTGTACGTGTTGGGGTACTATTACTACATACGGAGTCGTTAGGGCTGACGTGGGAAAGAGGGGCTTACACCATTGGCCATGGGTGAGTCATGGGGAGTCACTGCACTGGTTTGCGCAGCCCAGGCGCCGATGATGTGAAATTGCGTCATTATGGCGTGATATGGCGCGATGATGATGTCATGGGGCTGTGCAAACAGAGGCTGGACCACTTACTAAGGTAAACACAGCTTTGCGCTGCCATTGTGTGGCATGTGAATGCTGTTAGTAAGGGGGCCCCGTTAGGTGTACCAGGATCCAGAGTGGGCGAGGAGTAGGGGAAAAAGGTAGGGGTAGAGCGAGGTCGTAACACTACCCCCCTGCTATAGCTGGACCTCCAGGGCAGCAAAGGAAAGAGGGCGACCGAAGAGAGCGGCAAAGACCGAGCGAGTAACAGGACGAGGAGCGGCCGGGTGAGAGCGATGGAAGTCGCGGAGTGCGTCAGGGCAATGAGTGAGATTGGAGGCCGGCTCCCAGGTGCGGTCGGCTACTGCATAACCTTTCCAGTGAACGAGGTACTGTATCCCCCGGCTGCGAGGGCAAGAGTCAACAATGAAGTCGACTTCATATTCGGCATCGCGGTTGTCAGTGATGAGCGCGGGGCCCAGCTGCAGGTCTGGCTGTGACGGAAGCGGCGGGGAATAAAGTTTCGTACGGGAGATGTTTACTACTGGATGGATGCGAATGTAAGCCGGGAGTCGGAGGTGTACTGCATTCGGCCCTTTCATACCGATAACCAGGAATGGCCCAACCCATCGGTCCGTGAGTTTACGACAAGGAAAGGGGAGGGTGAGGTTATCGGTGGCTAACCAAACCTTATCTCCAGCGGCATAAGAGGGGGCAGTGCTCCAATGTTTGTTTCCTTCTGTGGTCATCCGTTCCCTGGCCATTTCTAGATTCGCTCTGGTTTGGTCGAGGATTCTCTGATAATCCCGTGCCACCTTGGAAGCCGCGGGGGACTTAGTGTCACGAGGTTCGACACCCATTCTGGGTTGGTACATGCATGTGACCTGGAAGGGGGAGAACTTGGAAGCAGAGGATTGCTTTGCATTCAGGGAGAATTGGGCCAATGGCAGCCATCATGCCCAGTCGTCCTGTCGTTCAGCACAGTACATATGCAAATAGGAACCAACTTCTCTATTCATCTGTTCTGTTTGCCCATCCGTCTGTGGGTGATGAGCCGTAGACTTCTTTACAGTAATCCCCAATTGGGTGCATAGTGACATCATAAGGGAGGTGGCGAATTAGGGCCCTCAGTCTGAGACAATGGACCGAGGAAGACCGTGGTGCTTCCATACATGAGTTAGGTACAGATCGGCTAGTTCTGCCGCTGTACAGGTCTTTTGACAAGGGATCAACTCCACTTCCTTTGAGAAACGGTCGACTACGGTCAAGATGGCGTCATGCTGTCCGGCAAGAGGTAGGTCAGTGATGAAGTCTGTGGAGATGTCCTCCCAAGGTTTGGCGGGTATTGGTAGGGGTTGGAGTTCCCCGTGTGGTGGCTGATTCATCGACTTGGCCCTGGCACACCTTGTACATCCTTTCACATACTCTTCGACGTCTTTCCTCATCCCAGGCCAACTGTAAAAGTGGGCGAGAAGTTCTAACGTACGGTGGACTCCTGGGTGTCCGCAAACAGCATGGTCATGATGCAGGGTGATGAGACGAACCCAGAGATCGGGTGGTATATAGATTTGCTCGTTCCTCTTGAGCACCCGATCCTTAATTTCGTACCCCTGTGCCATCAGCTTCTTGAGGGTGGCCTCGGGGAGATGCATAGTTCTATGGGAGATCTCATTGGTTAGCTCGTCGCCAGGGGTGGTTACCTTGGTGATCTCATTCTGATCTTGTACCTGCCCTATTCGCTCTGGTGGGATCACCAAGATCCCCTTGTTGTCCTGTTCTCCTCCCACGGTTACATCCGATTTCCGTGAGAGTGCGTCAGCCTTCGTCATCAGGGTGCCAGCCTTGTGGCACCATTTGAAACTGAACCGCGAGAGATACTGTGCCCACCTGGCTTGTCGTCTATTGAGGTCTTGTCGCGTCATAAACCAGGTGAGGTTCTGATGGTCATTCCAGATTTCGAATTCATGAGTGGTCCCTTCTAGATAATGCCTCCAGGTCTCCAGGGCCGAAATCACGCTTAGCATCTCTTTGTCGGCGATTGGGTAGTTCCGCTGCTCCGGGGTCATGGAATGGGAGGAGAAAGCTACGGGGTGCCAGCGATCTTCCTTCTGGATGGAAAGTATGGCCCCTACTGCGCTATTACTAGCATCGCTCTCCAGACGATATCGGCAGTCATTATCTGGATAGGCGAGCACCGGCGCGGTGGTGAAGAGCCTTTTGAGGTCTGAGAAGGCCCTCTCGCAGTCCGACGTCCATTCAAAAGCTACTTCTTTCTTTGTGAGATCATGCAGGGGTCGGGCTATTTTCGTGTAGTCTTTGATGAACCGGCGATAGAAGTTTGCGAGTCCGAGGAAAGCGCGGGTCTGTCGAAGCGTGGTTGGGCTCGGCCAATCTACTACGGCTTTTACCTTTCCCTGATCCATGGCTATCCCCGTTGGCCCCACGATCATCCCGAGGAACTCTACCGTTGTTGTCGAGAAGACACACTTCTCCGGTTTGACGAAGAGATCGTTCTTTTCCAACCGCTCTAACACCTCTTTCACTTTCTTTTCATGTGCCGCCCGATCTGGGTCTTTGGAGAAGATTAATAGGTCGTCGATGTATACGACGACATCCGGCATGTCCACAAACAGATCATTCATCATGGTTTGGAAGGTGGCGGGTGAATTACAGAGGCCGAAGAACATTACCGTGGGTTCGTAGGCCCCTCTATGACAGACGAAAGCGGCCTTCCATTCATCTCCTTCTTTGATTCGTACGTTGTTGTATCCCCATCGGAGATCCATCTTGGTGAAGATTTTTGCTCCTTTGAGTTTATCGACGAGCTGGGAGATTAAGGGGAGCGGGTAATTGTTCCGGACGGTGTGCTCGTTAAGATAGCGATAGTCCTGCACCATCCGTTTCCTGCCATCCTTTTTTGGCATGAAGAACACTGGTGAGGTCTGCTCTGACTTTGAGGGGCGAATATACCCTTTCCTTAACTGATCCTCCACGAAATCGTCCACTTCTTTCTGTTCCTGGGGACTCAGGGGAATAATCCTCCCTTTCTTTGGTCGGAAAGACTCCTTCAGATCGATGGCATGGTCCCAGGGTTTCCGAAGAGGCATCCATTCCGACTCCTTTTGCGAGAACACCTTCTGGTATCGGTGGTATTGTTTCGGCACGGACAATAGCAGTCCTTCTTCAGTGGGGTCGGGGCATACTTCCTTTTCTCGACTCCTTCTCTCCGCGTGAGCTGCCTCCCCTACCTCTTGTTGGTGAATTGCCCTTGTACTCCTTTCGTAGTTACAGGTTTCTGGGCAGTTGACGAAATGCACCTGACCTGTCTTCCAGTCAATCCGCGGATTGTGCTCTTTCAACCATGGATATCCTAGAATGAGATCGTTATTGCCGATATTAGATACGTACGCCCGGAGTAGTTCTTTATGCCCATTGAGGTCGCAATAAACTTCTACTTCCTCCGTTATCCTTCCTCCGGCATTCTCTGATCCGTCTGCGTTATGCACGATGATCGTCCGCGATGAGGTCATTGTGGGGATCTTATGCTGCCGTACAAAATCCTGGCTTATCAAGGTTAAATTTGCCCCGCTGTCGATCAGGGCTTCCGCGTTAGTATACCTGCTAGCTTGAGCGGGCTTAATCTGTACGATCAGTTTTATTTCTTTTCCTTTATGTATCACCCTCGTGTATATCTTCGGGACTTCTGGGGTTTGTTTGACGGATACAGGGGAATCAAGCACAGGTTTAGTATCTCGGTCCCTGCCGGGCTTGCTAAGAGACCCCCCTAGACCAGCTACGTTAGATACTAATGTGGTTAGCATGGTTACGAGCTTCGTTAGTTCCGTCAAGAAAAGAATACTATTATTAGCCTGTGAGACACCCAGATCGTCTCCTAGGCTCTGCCTTTTCCCTTCTGCTCCTTCTTGGCATTGGGAAAATCCTGTTCTTCAACCGGGGCAGCCCTTGCTTCGTCGGGCGCCAACACAATCCTTCGGGCCGTTCTCTTTCTACAGCTGAAATGATGACCTCCTTGGTGGAAATGGCACTCCGGGCACTGATTCTTCGGCTTTTTGCAGTTTCGGGCCATGTGACCGGTCCCTTTACAGTTGAAACACTTTCCGGGGTTTCCCTTTATGGCGAAGACTGCTTCTTCGTCCATTTCTTCAAAGCAATCTACCTCCATTCGGTCCCCGCGGGATTGATATTGCTGCGGGCGACCCCTGATGAACGTAAGGGCCTCCATCGCGCATCCCACATCGCGGATATTCTGCAGATAGGCGGCAGGGGTAGACTTGCGCGCACCTTCTTTGAATATCTGGAGGATGATATATCGGGCGGTGTTTCGTTCGAGGAGGTGGATGGCATGGCTGTTGTCTATTTCGGCCATCTGGTAAAGCGCCTCCCATCGGACTAGAAAGTCGTCAGTCCGTAGAGTCCCTTGTCGGAGCTGTTCTAACTGCGCAACGGCCCAATCTTTCTGGTTCACCGATCAGAACAAACTTTCCATTTCCTGTACGAGTTCATCCCAGGTATATCCTTGTCCGCGGCGGAGCCGGGTTTGGGCAAAGGGTCCGGCTTTCGGTCCTTTCAAACGAGATAGGACTGCAGTCACTGCTTCGTAGCTTTTCGGGAGAATAGTGGACTGGTTGGTGTGTAGCCAAGCCTTAATCTTGGCCCACCATTCTTCAAACTTGGCGACAGATCCTTCATAATCTCCAGGATCCGCGAAAACTTCTACCTTTCTGGCGGCCTTCCCTCCTGCGGCGGCGGCGCTGTTAAGGTTACTTACGGTTTGCTCTAGTGCTGTGACATCTTTTAATAGAGCGGCGGTCTTCTTCTGCTCTTCGACGCATCCATTGTAGAGCTGCTGATTCTGTTTGGTTAGCGTAGTGAACTCTAACGCAATGGCTGCAATCTTGTCCTCCAGCATGAGGTTCAGGTTGGTGAGGATTTGGAGAGTGGATGCCAACATAATGGTGCGCTACGTGTGTCTTGGGGATCTGAATTCTTTTTCCGTTACGAATCACCCAGGTTCTTCTTCGATACTCTTCTATTACGGCTGGGTGTCTTGTTGCCTTATATGGGGTGGATCTAACTGGCGTTATCTGTGGTCGGCTGATCAGTCTCGGTCATTTCTGTTTGTCCTCCTTCCGTTGGAGTCGCATAAACAGTTGTCCTATGATGTCACTCGGGTTTCGAACGGGGAGAAAGTGGGTTTATTTAATATCTACCACCCGTAGTTTTGCTGAGGCTGTTCTTCCTCTGTGTGGATGGCCTGTCTTTCGTATCCAAGATTAAAGGAGTAGACTCCTTCTCGAATGGCTATCTGCCCTTGAAGGGGGGTGAGTTCTCGTGCGACGAGAGAGAGGATGCGAAGTAAGAGATAGGTAAAAAGGGTAGCAAAAAAGATGATCAGGAAAGTGGCAATAATCAGCAGGAGCTGAACAATCATATAAGTTGGGCGAGGAAAATACCTATGAAAAGATGTAGGTATGCAAAGAGGATTTGGTGAAGGGAAATAGTAGCAGGAGCTACTAGGGATTGACTAAAGATAATAAGGGTGGCGCAAAGATGTGCGAGGGCATAGGCGTCCCGGACCATTATCTGGTCGGACGAGGGTGGCGGCGGCGATGCGGCAGGCAGCTCGTGCTGTGGCGATTCTCTCGTGGCGTGCGAGGCGGGCTTCTTCAACTAAGAACCGGGCGCGGTTCTCTTGCCAACGACGGTACTCTTCGTCAAGGTGGCGGTGAGTCTCAGGCGAGGTGGGGTCGCGATAGGGACCCTCAAGGTCGTTCAGGTCAACGGACTCAGGTGGGGTCAACTCACGCTTGGGAGAGGGGGCAGGGGACGGTGGCAGTACTAACTCCTCCTCCTCTTCTTTCTTTACTACTTCTCTATACTCCCCTACTAACCTCCTTTCTCTCTGGGCGGCGGCGGAGGCGGGGTCGAAAACTTGGGCGAACAGGCGGGGGTGCTCCTCTACGAAGAGGCGGGCACTGGCGGCGAGGGTGGCGATGTCAAGCGCGTACTCAGGACGCGGGACGGAGATCTGGGCTGGGTTCACTGGGGCAGAGGGCTGTCAGTAACGACGGCCAGCGACTCTGTGAAGCTCACTAATGACGGGCTTCGGGGTGGCGACAGCGACAGCGAAGCGAAGATGATTCGAGTTATAATGAAACAACCCTTAGGCGGGGCTGGTAGTGAGCTGTAGGGCAGCAAGGAGGGGGGAAGTGACTAGAGCTAGAGGGAACCCAGGCGTCGACTGAGGACTAAGGGGAAAACCCAAGATAACTCGAATGAGGATCCTGGGGCTGAATTGTCAAGCTTAAATACTGTACAGGGTATTTGTACGTGTTGGGGTACTATTACTACATACGGAGTCGTTAGGGCCGACGTGGGAAAGAGGGGCTTACGCCATTGGCCATGGGTGAGTCATGGGGAGTCACTGCACTGGTTTGCGTAGCCCGGGCACTGATGATGTGAAATTGCATCATTATGGTGTGATATGGCGCGATGATGATGTCATGGGGCTGTGCAAACAGAGGCTGGACCGCTTACTAAGGTAAACACAGCTTTGCGCTGCCATCGTGTGGCGTGTGAATGCTGTTAGTAAGGGGGCCCTGTTAGGCATACCAAGATCCAGAGTGGGCGAGGAGTAGGGGAAAAAGGTAGGGGTAGAGCGAGGTCATAACAATAGGAGGAACTGAATGACTGGAGAAAATCAGTGTATTGGATGAGGGTGGATCAGCCAGTGATAGAATCGGAGGCTGCAGAGATGAGCTCAGAGGTGCTGGACTGGTTTGCTCAAATGAGCAGAATGAAATACTGCTTGAGACCCAATCAATCAATGGATTGTGGTGGGTGAGCCAGTTGTGTCCTAGGACAATGGAACAAGATTCATCCAGCAAGGTGACATATAATGTTGTCAGAGTGATATCACCAGTTTTGAAGTGAACAGAGAGCTTGAGAGCTTGAGTTATAGTGGAGTTTGTAGTTCCATCAAAGAGTCAGAGCTGGAGTGGAGGTGCAGGGTAGGGTTGAAGTCCATGATTATTAACAAAAGTCATATTTATAAAACAATTGGAAGATTCAGAGTCTACTAGCACCAGAAAGGAAGGAATGTCGTATGATACTAAAGAGACAGTGGGCATGAGTGATTTAGAATCTAAGAGAGTGGATGTGTTGAGATGGATCTCCTTTGGTGCACGGGTGGTTTCAACACAACCTCCAGCCTGTGTGGAGCTATGGAGGTCATGGTCTAATTTTTTGCCTCCAAGGAGACTTTTGGTTGAGTCCCCAGAGCTGTGGTCTGAACTGCATGGGCCTTGGAAGCCTTTGAAGAAGACTTGGGGCAGTCCTTGGCCATGTGTCCTTCATGGCCACAGAACATGCATAGCTTGTTGTTGAAGTGGTGTTTGCGTTCGGCAGGGATGAGCTTGCCATCCTTGCCTAACTTTGACGAGATGTCAGGTTTGGGGGTGGGAGTGGTGGTGGCAGTCTTGCCTTTGGACTCAGTGTCCTTGGCAGATCTACCACTGGAGGTGGATGCAGAAGATGGAGGTATGGAGGTAGTAGGTGTGGAGGAACTGGAGGACTGGGTGGATGAAGGGGGTTGGTTTAACCTAGAGGTCTTGATTGACCAAGCAATTTCTTCCTTATACTCCCAATATCTTTGGTCAATTTGTTGTGCTAGGGCACACAGTGAGCTAATCATTCCAGGTTTCCCCTGATGAGCGATTTTGTCCTTAATACAGTCTGGAAGTCCATTGTAGAAGCTCCAGCGAAGAGCACTGGGTCCCCATTCATGGACTTGGGTTGCTAAGCAGTTCCATTCCACAATGTACTTGGTGATGCACTGGTTATTACACATCTGTAGGCTTTCTAGCTGGGCTTCTGCCTCAGTGACAGGATCGTGTGGGCCAAAATTCATCTGTAATTCAAACAAGAATGATGGCCAGTTGTTCATTCAAAATGGGTGAGTTTCAGAGGTATCAATTCCAAGCAGATCCAGCTTAAAGTAGTCCAGGGCCATCCCCTTCAGGTAAGACTGTGCAAACATAACCTTTTTGTGATCCTTTCTGAAGGCCTTAGTGTTGGCCTGGAAGTTGAGTTCACATTGAACAACAAAGGGGTGGAGCTTCTTTGGATCTGAGCCATCAAAGGTGTCCAGTTTGCAGACCTTCATTTTGGCATCAGAGGAGTGCTTTCCACAATGGAGAGCATGTCAGGTCATGTCGCAGATTGTGTCAGTGAGTTTGGAAAGTGATTCATAGGCTAGTGGAACATTATTGGGGGCCTCGTTTTCATCGTCAAAAATGTCTTGTTCGACTTCATCAGATGAGTCGGAGGATGAACCTGGGTCATCGCCATCATCACTGCCATCACCTCCACCTCCTGCTCCACACCCTGGGACTGGGTTACAGGGACATTGGTCATACAGGTCTTCATCATCCTCCGGTAGTTCCTGGAAATGAGAAAGGAGTGGAGTAAGTGAAGTAAGTGGGTGTTAGTGGTGAGTTGAGATGGATGGGGTGGTGGTGCATTCTGTGAGGCTGGTGAACTTGCCTGGGATGGTGCAGGAGCTGCCAAAGGCAGTCTGGAGGAAGGAAGCACAAGAGATGCGAGCAGTGTGGGTGGTCATGACTGATATCTGGAGAACTCGACAAGTGAGAGTTCAAATATACTGTTAAGTTCATGGTTCTCTGGCTCAAGTCTGAGCAGTGGAGATGGTCAGATATTCGGAGGTAGTGTGAGAGTGCATGGAGGTGTACAGGTGGTACAGGTGGATGTTGGAGCAGAGGTCAAAGGTATGAGGCTTCAATGCAAGACTTATGTGTTGTGTCCTTGCCAAGCCCTTAGCCTTGTTGGTGAGAGAGAGAGAAGGGAGGTTGAGCTGTCAGACTCAAGAGAAGAGAACTAAGTTGATATTCAAACTGAGGGTCACAACAAAGTATCTATGAGTTTATATATGGAGAACAAGATGAGTAAGACAGAGGTAGGAATGAACTGAAGTCCAGAGCAGTATACCGGTGGTGCAAGTGCCAGAGCTGTGCATAGCACAGGCTGAACTCTAAAGAGTAAGTGAAAGCTTATTAACAATGAAATGTAAAATGAGATGAGTAAAAGTCTGAGTAGACAAGGTAGTACAAATAAAGAAATAAGTCTGGAGATCAACAAATGTGAGACCAGAAGTGATGGAGGTAGACTTAGTGGAATGTGGGATATGACAGTACTTCTCCATCACCAAGCTCCTAACATGCCACCAGGCCTGCTGGTTGGAGTTCCTTTGCCAGTTCAATATGGCAGTCCGATACTGCCCTGGTAAGCTAGGAGCTAAATCCAATACACTAACTAGATGTTGGGACATCTACCCTAAAGAGGGGGATAAGGACTTCACTTGCATCAACCCAGACAATTATAGGCCCATTTTTACCAAAAAACAGCTTGCATCATCCCTTTAGGCTACTCACCTACAGTTCCCACTACTCCAGGCCTCTGTCCTCCTAGATGTTGAACAACTTCAGTCTGACATTCTCTCTGCCCTACCCAATGATTCAGTTGCATCACCCCTCATTTCCTCTGAGTCATAGGATGACCCTCAATGGACTATCTTCTCCAAAGGGCTCCTACTATGGGACAATCACATCTACGTCCCCAAAGCTAATGACCTACACCTCTGCATTCTCTAGATCTTCCATGACCACCCTACTGCTGGACATTTTGGACAAAACCAGACTTTTGAGCTCATTCACCACAAGTATACATGGCCCAGTATCTAGACCTTTGTCAAAGACTACATCAGTTCTTGTACCACTTGCACTAGAGCCAAGGTCCCCCATCATCACCCATTCAGTCTCCTAAAGCTGCTTCTGGTTTCAGAGAAACCATGAAACTCCATCTCCATGAACTTCATCAAATAGCTTCCCCCTTCAAACAGCTACACAGCAATCCTTGTAGTGGTAGACAGGCTATCAAAATAGGTGGTCTTTGTCCTGACTCACAATACAGTTACTTCTGCTGAACTAGCCAAGTTATTTCTGTTGCACATCTTCTCCAAGCACAGAGTCCCCTCCTATGTCACCTCCAACAGGGGCTTTGAGTTTGTATCTCATTTCTTCTGATCCCTAGGTAAAGCACTAGATATGCACCTCCATTTCACTTTTGGTTATCTGTTACACTCTGATCCTTCTATGTCTTACACTTGCTATGCCTCCCACTAGGTTACTTTTTTTAGCCATATCCACCCACACCACCAAGTCACAACTCAGCCTCACCCACAGACACTATCTCATGCCACAAGTAGCTTACAGTATAAGGGCACCTGACCAAGGTAGCATAATGCCCTTTTTACCTAAGCTGCTCATAACATAGCTACTGTGGATGGTGCCATCACTCACCATAACCACACCACTCCATTCCATGCCAATAGTGTTACTCTCTCATATTGTATGATTTCCCTTATTCCTTTTCCCTCCAATTGCATAACCAGCACTATGGCACCATTGCACACCATCCATTCCCACACCTATCACAATATCCCCTCAGCATTGCCCTGCTTGCACAGACCAGGCCAGTTTTCTGTTCTCTTTTCCTTACTTAGTAATCTGGCCTGCCCTCACGCATTTCAGTCAGAGTTCCAACTTAGGTAGCTAGTAGTATATAAACCTGCATGTAACTCATCAGAACTCCAATTGATTCTTCTTGGATCTTCCCTCAAAGGGCACCTGCATACTAGAAGCTCAATCCACCCCTACACTTTACTACCATTCTGCTATGCAACCAAAGGTACTTAGTGTCCAACAGTTGTTTCATTATCACCCAGAGGGGGATGGCCAAACAGAGTGTGCTAATCAGATGCTTGAGCAATACCTTCAGATCTACTGCAACTACCAACAGGACAACTGGGCAGAACTCCTGCCCCTTGTGGAGTTCATATATAACAACATGCCTAGTGCTACTACAGGTGTATCTCCCTTCTTCACTAATAAGAGATACCACCCCAACATCTCTGTCTACTCCAACCATGACCTTACCTCCTCCATAGCCCAGTCCTATATTACAGACTTGGATCAACTCCACAAATTCCTCCAGTTGAAAATGCTAGAAGCACAGAAATGCTATCGAGGACCAGCAGACAAGAAATGCAGTCCAGCTCCAGACTTCAAAGTTAGAGATTAGGTATACCTTAAGGCAAAATACCTCCATTCCACTAGACCCTCAAAAAAACTCTTTGAAAAATACCTTGGTCCTTTTAGTATTATAGCTAAACCTGGTACACATTCTATTATGCTGAAACTTCCCAATTCTATGTGTTCTGTACACCCAGTTTTCCATGTCTCACAGTTAGAACCATGTACTCTGAACAGTATTCTGAACCAAGTCCAACCTCTGCCACCTCTGGTCAAGGTTGATGGTGAACCAGAGTATGAGACTGAGGAAATACTTGATTCCAAAATTGATAGGAGACAACATTAATGTCAACTCCTGTACCTGGTATGATGGCTCAGATATGAAGGTACTAATGATAAGACCTCCTGGCTACTCACTACAGAGTTAGGAAATGCAAAAGAACTTATTGAGGACTTCCACCAGAAGTACTCCAATAAGCCTGGACCCATTCTATCATAGCACTGAAACAGCTCTGACATTCCCTTCCATTCCACACCACTCACTCCTTAACAAATTAAATTAAGAAAGAAAAACACAATTTACTATTCTATACCTTCATCCTCCATTTCCAATCTAGGTGAAGTCATTCTCCAACCTGTCCACCTGCAAGTCCCTGAGCTCACTGCAGGCCTCCTCTTTGTTGGTGGACTCCAACTCCTCCTCCACATTGGTCTTCTTTGCATCCTCACCATATATCTTCTCAATTCTCAAGAGCATAATGCTCTGGAGGATATTTATGGAGATTGAGGCACACCCTCATGCTCTCAATTGCATTACAAATGCTCCAGAGAGCCTGGACTGTGTCTGAAGGCTCCTTTGGCATGGGTGGTCTCTCTGCCATGGTCACCTTCTTCACCTTCACCTTTGCCCTACTTGGGCCCTCCTCCTCATCTGTCTCCTCCATCATCCTCTTCCTCTTCTTTGATGGCCCAGCCTCACTGTCCACCCTCCTCCACTGCTTCTCCATTTTCTCTGCTCCAGGCTACTCACACTTGGCCTTCACCTCCCAGCACTCCATGCAGGATGTGGACTTACCAGGACCCAGGGTACACTCTAGACCCTGGTCCTTGCACCAGAAACACCTCAGTGCTGTCTTCTCCTTCCCTTTTCCCTTGTTGATGTGTTGCTGTGCCTGCACTGCCTCCACCTAGGATTTGTTAGTGCTGAACTCCTGATAATGGTTGTCACTCACCCTCTTCTGCACCACTGCCTCAGCACTCTGTTGCCACTGCTCCTCTGCCTCACACTGTGCCTTCTCCTCCTCTGCCTTGTGCTTCTCCTCCTCCTCCTCATGCCTTTGCCTCACCTCCAACACATGCCTCCATTGTTTGTCTGCCTTCACCTTTCATACCTTGGCACTGTCACCTGGGTCCTCCCTGAGGTGTTCTTTGGACCATTGCTGAATGTTGTTGAGGTCAGACATGCTTAAGAGTAGGTTGGTTAACAGATGACTCCAACTGACACTAGGCTTTTATGTGTCAGCTTCATTGGAGTTCCAAATCTGTTTGTTGATTGTGCACACTCCACTCATGTGACACCACATTGGACCATGCAACTTTGTTTCCACAACTTATTCAGTCCTCAAGGGCTTGGACCTAAAAGGGGGGTACTGTTATATCCATTCTGGAATCCCTATAGCAAATTCTGGAAACTCTGGCACAATTCTGAAGTCTGTATCATTTGAACTACTTTCTCATGCAAGACACCCTTACCACATCCCACATCCCACCCAAACCATAATTTGTACCATATCAGGTCATGCACAGCTTTGACTAGGTAACTTGCAGGTGATTAGATTCCAGGATTCACATCTCCAAACTGCACACCCAGTGCTGCCTCTGCCTCATTTCCATCTGTCTTGGTTCTGTTATTCATAACTCTACATTCCTTAGTGTATTGCCCTCCAGCATAGTTCACCTCCATACTCCATCTTGATTACTGATCACTGTGTTTCTCCATATCACATTCATAATCACCTTCATTCCCTATTCTGAATTCCACTATGTACTTTAGTATATAAACTCTATGAATTCTGAGTTGTACTTCAGTATGAATATTAACACAAGTCTCTCTCCCATGTTTGAGTCCCTCATCTCCCCTACCTCTGTCTTCCCTCTTGACACTTCCAACCTCTGAAATCAAGGACACAAGCCTTGGTAAGGGTGTGACACACAAGTCCTGCACCAAGTCCTTATCCTGAACCCTTCAACTATACTTATGGTACTCTGGCCCCTCAGACTTACACTGGAGGACTGGACTTTGACAGATGCAGAGGTGCTCAGAGGAGAGCCAGATGCAGTCACCAAGGGCATAAGAAGGAGCAGGGGAGTTGTGATGATTGGCCAAGGCCTCCATGCATTGCTGGAAGTCACAGAGGTGTGCATGGGTGTCAGTGAGGTGGAAGACATACTGGTCAGTGAGGTTATCCACAGTGAGGGAGGTTGTGACTGTGGGTTCAATGCTGAGTATGGAAGTATAGGTCCAAGTGAGGACAAACAGTGACTTGCCTGTAGCCAATAACACTTGGTTGTTAATGGCAAACTGAGTGAGTGAAACAACCTTGGGCACTAAGTACCTTTGGCTGTGTAGTGGAAGGGGTAGTAAGAGGCTAGTGGGATCAATTGAACTCCTAGTAGAGCAGGTGCCTTGTGAGGGAAGACCCAAGAAGAATCAATTGGAGTTCTAATGAGTTACATGGGGGTTTATATACTATTAGCTACCTAGATTGGAACTTCATCTGAATAGTGTAAGGGCTGGCCAGGTTACTAAGTATGGAAGTGCAAGACAAAAACTGGCCTGGTCCATGCAAGTGGGGCTGTACTGAGTGACTATTGCTATAGGCATGGGATAGGATGGTGAGGGGTGGTGCAATAGTGTTATGATCATGCTGCACTTGATGCTATGCACAGACCCTGCTACATTTTTTCCCTTCTTTTGGCCCCTAGCTCAGTCACTTGTGCTCCCTCATCCAGACTCCAACATCCTACAATGCCCTATGAGATAGTGCTCCTTGCCCCTCAATGCCCTATAGTTGCCACTTGCCTTCGTCCCCACTATGGCTCCCTACATGTGACCTACAGTCCCATGGTCACCTGATCTATCAGCGATGCCTCACAGCAGTCTCGCACCAGTCACATGACCCCACATGTGATATGATTAAAACCCACACAAAGCCACTTTAGCACAGTTCTTGTACCTCAGACAAGGCACAGCCCCTTAACAACAGACACCAGCACTTGTAGACAATGCCACTCCTTGAGAAACAGACCCCAAACTCCCTTTACAGTCACCTGGCACAGCATATATGCACTCACCAATAGATGGCTCGTGCCCCATGGATAAGCTCCCACTATGGCTCTCACCCTTTGGCCTTGCCCATGGTATGTCATCACATCACAACCCTTAACCCTGACATTGCCCCTGGCATCCCATACTCCCCAGTTCTGCTCCACAGTACTGCAATCATGCCACATTATGCCATGATCATGCAATCACTCATCATTGCATCGCCCTCATACCTTGGCCTATAGCAATACTTGCACATAGACACCAGCATGACTCACACAGACTCATGACCAATAGCCATTTGCCCTCACCACAGCTTACACCTTATGCTGCATAGCCATGCATAGCCCTGCACTGCCAAGCACTGCCCCAAGCATAGCCCCACTCGCACAAACCAAGATCCTCCTTTGCCCCACAGAGACCCACAGACTCCACAGACCATATACAGTAACTAAGCCAGCCCTTGATGGACCATATGTAGTAATAGTGTACAAATACCTACAAATACCTGTATAGTATATAAACCCCAGCTGCTATCCTTCTAGACCCCAGCTTATCATTGATGGGTAGTGGAGCATAGTAACCCTACCTTCGATAGGTAGTGGCACCTAGTCCACTAGTCCTACCCACAATGCTGCTGCACCACTAGGGTCTTGGAGGCTATCAACTGGCTGCTGTATAAATGCCTATTGCCTTCCCCACTCATATCATATGACCAGTAAGGACCTGCAACAGCAAGGCTCCCCTTGAACGCATAACAACTCCTTACCTTTGCCTGCTGGCATTCGCCACTACTAGCCCTAGGCTTGACAGCTCAGGCTCAAGTTGTTTCAAATAGTGGGAGTTCTGTGATTGGAGGGAAAAGGAACTAAGAGAATCATACAATATGTGGGGGAAATGTCATTGGTGTGGGATCAAAGTGTGCAAGTAAAGCATGTGATGGTGCCATCCACAGTTGCTATGTTGTCAGCTGCTTAGGTAAAAGGGGCTTTGCACTACCTTGGTCAGGTGCCCTTATGCTGTAAGCACATGCTGCTATGGTGTGGGAGCAAGGGCAGATATTACTGAGTTGCAGCTCAATGGCATAGGTACCTATGCCTAAAGAAGGGAATGTAGGAAAGAGTGAAGTGGGAGTGTAGTGGTAAGGGAGCAAAGCATAACAGTGAGTAGGGGCCAGTCAGACCATTCATCAGGATGGTCTGTACAGTACATGTGGAGGTACTGCCCCACTTCATGGTTCATGTGTTTGGTCTGCCTATTGGTCTGCAGGTGGTAGGCTATTGAGAGTCACTGCTCAATATGGAGCTGTTAGCAGAGCTCAGTCATTAGTTTGGAGGCAAACTGTGGGCCTCAGTCAGAGATGATGCTGCAGGGAAGCCCATGATGCTTCCAGACATGATGGAGGTAGATGCTGGCAAGGTTGATGGAAGTCCAGGTGGTGTTGCAGGGGATGAGCTTGATAGCTTTGGAGAAGTGGTTGATGATGGTGAGGATGGTAGTGTAGGAGTTGGAGAGTGGGAGTCCAGTGATGAAGTCAACAGAGATATCTTGCCAGGACCTATCAGGTATGGGAAGTGGGAGAAGCTTTCCTGAGGGAGGTTGATTGGATGGCTTTACCCTGACACAGTGGGTACAATGCTTAATGTACTCCTCAACATCTTTGGCCATGGAGGGCCAGTTGTAGTTCCAGCAGAGGAGCTGCAAGGTGTTTGCTATGCTGGGGTAACCAGCAAGGGGGTTGTCATGATGGAGTTTTAGTATACAGGGTTAACATGCAGGCAGAACAAACAGCTTCCCATCCTTAACTTGGCAGCCATTGGAGATGGTATACCCTGATGATTCCAGTCACTTCTGCACTGGCCTGGGCAGCTTAATGGTTTTATGGGAGATTGTATTGGTGAGGGCATCTTCACTGTAATGCAAGATGACTGGTGTTGTCTCTTCTGTTTCTTGGGTGCCAATTGTTTCCAGCAAGACCACCAACACCTGTTGATTGTCATCCTCATCACCAACTGCCAAGTCCTCTCTTCAACTGAGAGCATTCACTTTTTCCATCATTGTTCTGGGCTTGTGGAACCACTTGAAGTTGAACTGGGATAAGTACTGGGCCCATTAGGCCTATTGCTGATTGAGGTTCTGTTGGGTCATAAATCAAGTCAGGTTCTGATGGTCATTCCAGATTTGAAACTCATGGGTGGTTCCTTCCAAGTAGTGCCTTCATGTCTCTAGTGCTCTTATCACACTCAGTATTTGTCATCTTTTTCAACTAGGAGGACTACCCCAGTGGTGAAGGAAGAGGCATCACTTTCCAGCCAGTAGTGCTTGTTATTGTCTGGGTAGGTGAGTACTGGTGCTGTGGTGAAAGTTTTCTTAAGTCCTGTGAATGCCCTTTCTTTTTCTTCTGTCCAACAGAATGGCTTGTCTTTCTTGGTTAGGTCATGTAGCAGGCAGGCTATCTTGGCAAAATCCTGTATGAATTGGCAATAGAAGTTTGCCATGCCTAGAAATGACTGCACCCCTTAGATATCCTTTGGTGTTGGCCAGTCCATTACTGCCTTTATCTTGGCACTATCTATGCTCACTCCATTTACTCCCACAATCATCCCAAGGAACTCTACCTCTTGTACTGAGAACATGCACTTGGAGAGTTGGATTGAAACAACCTCAGGCACTAAGTACCTTTGGCTGCATAGCAGAGGGTGTATGAAAGTGTATGAAGGTAGTAAGGATCAATTGAGCTTCTCATAAACTGGGTGCCTTGTGAGGGAAGACCCAAGAAGAATCGATTGGAGTTCTGACAATTACATGGGGGGTTTATATACTACTAGCTACCTAGGTTGGAACTCCATCTGAATATTGTTAGGGCCGGCCAGGCTACTAAGTATGGAAATGTGAGACAGAAACTGGCCTGGTCTGTGTGAGAGGGGTGATGCTGAGGGATATCAGCTATTGGCATGGGATGAGGTGGTGAGTGATGGCACAATAGTGGGAGTTCTGTGATTGGAGGAGAAAGGAAATGAGGGAATTGTATGATATGTGGTAGTAATGCCATTGGTGTGGGATTGGAGTGTGCAGGTATGGCAAGTGATGGCACAATCCACAATTGCTGTGGTGTCAGCTGCTTAGGTAAAAGAGGCTTTGTGCTACCTTGGTCAGGTGCCCTTATGCTGTAAGCCTATGCTGAGGTGGTGTGGGAGCAAGGGCAGATGTTACCAAGTTGCAGCTCTGTGGCATGAGTACCTATGCCTAAAGGAGGGAATGTAGGAATGAAAGAGCAAAAGTATAGTGCTGGAGGCACAAAGTGTAACATGGATGAACAGATTGTTTTCTCTGAGCTGCCAAAGAACTTCCATAATGACAGCTTCATGCTTCTTCTTGTCATTGGTTGGGGTGAAGATCATGAGGTTGTCAATGTAGACTAATACAGTGGCTCAAACAATTGTCTGAATGTTTGCATGTTTTTCACTAATGGCAATATTCCCTAACAACCACTAATCCTCACCTTACACTATTGGTGTATGAAATGAAGATCTTACTCTTGGCT
>JBBPTI010000055.1:0-29926 GCA_038093995.1 Tylopilus aff. callainus | reverse complement strand
AGCTTGGCGCTGCCATCATGTGGCGTGTGAGTGCTGTTAGTCAGCAGGGGCCCTAGGGTGTATCGCTATCCCAGAACGGTGTGGAAAAAGGGGGAGAAGATAGGGGCGTAGATAGGGGCGCGAGCGAGGTCGTAACACCACCTGAGCTTTACTCCCATGCACCAGCTAGGAAGTATCCACAGCATTCTGGGCACCGGACCATGGTAGAGTAAAGATCCAATTACCTGGATACTCATACCACCTGCAGCTCTTAGGCAATCCACAGTTGCCATGGCACCATAGCATGCCACTCATTCTCACTTCAATAGCGATACTCCTGCTATCATGCCATAGTATGCCATTCATTCCCACTCCAATCGCATTAACCTCACTATGGTGCCATATCACACCATCCATTCTCACTCCAATGGCACTAAATCCATGTTTGCGCCATTGCACACCTTCGTTTCCCACTCCAGTAGTATTTAGCCCACAGCATTGCCCCACTTGCATGGACCAGGCCAGTTTCTGTCTTGCACTTCCATATTTAGTATTCTTGCCTGCCCTTATCTCATTTAGGCTCTGCTCAAATCCAGTTTGTAGTAGTATATAAGACCGTCTGTATTATATCAGAGCCCCAATCAATTCTTCTTGGGTCTTCCCTCACAAGGCATCCACATACTAGGAGATTGACTTACCATTCCGTTTTGCTTCACTTTGCTACTCTCTACTCCACACCTCCTAGTGCCTAGCACCTGAGATCATTTCATATACTGTGGCATGGATAGCAAGGGCAGGTGTTACTGAGTTGTGGCTTGGGGGTGTGGGAGTCTGTGGCTAAAGAAGGGAATGTAGCAATGAGTGAGGGCAAAGTGTAGTGTTGGAGGCATGAAACATAACAAAAATACCATCTGTACTGGCCTGTACAAGCCTGTACACCCACTGTACAATAGGGGACCTTGACAAAACACAATAATACTGAATATATACTCTCTGACTAAGTTGCTAATGACTTTCTTGCATCATTTGAGGTATTTTAAACCCATTTCTTTTGAGGTCCCCCATTGCACAGTTAGTGTACAGGTCTGTACAGGCCTGTACAGATGGAATTTTACTGTAGTGAACCTGTACAGACCTGTACTATACTTACAGTATAAGTCAGTGATTTGCTGATGTATGCTTTGGCAGAAGAAGGCAACCAACAATACTGACATCACTGATCATCTAAATGAGCTCACCCATATGTGTAACATTCTTGCCTCACAAGGGAAATATGTTTCTGACTTTGACTTTAAAGATGTCCTACTTGAAACCTTACTGCATTCCTGGAACCCTTTTATTTCTTCACTCCTTGCCCAGGTGACTACAAGAGCTCTCACAGTTACACAATTGAAATTGATTCTCTCAGAAGAATATCAACACCTAAAGTGGCAACATCAAAGTGATTCTGTCACTTATGCTGCCATATTGTCATCACATGGTAGCTGGAAGAAGAAAGAATGTCAGATCTGTGAGTGGTGCAATCATGTGACTGAAGAATGCTGTTGGCTTGGCAAAAAGATGCCAAAATGTGATATCTATGGGAAGATAGGTCATGATGTGGCCAAGTGCTGGTGCAATCCCACCAATAAAGGAAAAGGGCATATCAATAAGGGCTGCAATAACCAAAAAGAGAAAGCCACATCATAACCAAGAACAAAAGACAAAGGGAAGATGTGTGCCCAGATAGCAGAGGAGGATCCTAGTAGCAATGAGGAGCTCACAAAGAGTTTCACCACTTTTGTCAATATTTCCAAAGATAGTGAAATAGTGAAGGCCATTCAGGCTGACTTTTCTGCTTATTCATGGATCCTTGATTCAGGTGCAACAACACATATCTGTGCTGATTTAAAGGCCTTTGTGACCTATCAATCAATGTTGCATAAAATTGTCCAAGGGCTTGGTGATAAGCATGTTATTGCCTGAGGACAAGGAACTGTTGTATTATGAACATTGATCAATGACAACAGTTATGCTTTATATTTAAAACAGGTACTCTATGTACCTACAGCCCATATTAATCTTATTTTGATTGGTCATATTGATAGTGCAGGTGGCCATGTCATTTGTATCAGCAGCCAAATGTTCCTGCATGATGGCCAAAATCAATTACTTGCTAAAGTAACACTTAAAAATGGGTTATATTATCTTGATCACCAAGCAGTATCTCACAATATAGCCAATATTGCTGTGACTGTCAAACATGCCTAGATGTGGAAAGAGTGGCACCACTGCTTAGGCCACATTGTGATAAGCAGATTATGTTGCTTATATGAGAAACATCTTATTGATGGATTTTCCTTATGTAACAGTTCATAGGACTTCAAATGTGAAGCCTATATTAAAGCAAAAATAGAGTGGAAACCTATATCAAAAACATCTGCTCTGCATGACCAAAAGCTGGGTGAACTCACTCATACTGATGTCTGGGGACCTGCCCAAGTGCCATCCTTATTGGGGCACTGATATTATGTATTGTTTATTAATGATGCTACATGGTACTGTACTATCAGTTTCATGAAAACTAAAGATGAAATGTCTTCTTGTTATGCTCCAATCCTCCACTACCCTACATTCTCTACACTCTCCCCTCTTTTTCCTAGGCTACCCTCTTTAGCTGCACCTACTCATGCCACCAAGTTGTGCCTCAGTTTCACCCACAGACCCTCACACCCATGCCACAGTAGGCAGCTTACAGCATAAGGACACCTAACCAAGGTAGCATAAAGCCCCTTTTACCTAAGCAGCTTACACCACAGTGATTGTGGATGGTGCCATCACATGCAATATCTGTGTTACCCTATTCCATGCCAATAGCACAACTCCCACATATCATACAACTTTCCTTATTCCTTTTTCCACCAATCACATAACAGCTGCTATTGTGCCATCACACCTCATCTATTCCCACACCTATCATGATATCCCCTCAGCATCACCCCACTCGCATGGACCAGGTCAGTTTTCACCTTGCACTTCCATACTTAGTATCCTGGCCTGCCCTCACATAGTTCAATCAGAGTTCCAACCTAGATAGCTAGTAGTATATAAACCCCCATGTAATTCATCAGAACTCCAATCAATTTTTCCCTTAAAGGGCACCTGCTTACTAGGAGTTCAATCCACCTCTTACACTTTCATACATTTTCTGCTATGCAATCAAAGGTACTTAGTACCTGAGATTGTTTCACTTCTAAACTAAAACAATATCTTATGCATATTGAATGCCATACTCATTCTTACCAAAAGCAATTTGGGCTGATAATGGTCATGAGTATATTAATAAAGACTTATGACTATGGTGCCTGGATCATGGGATTAAGATTCAAACTACTGTGCCATATATGCCTGAGCAAAATGGCATTGCTGAACACTGGAATAGAACAGTTGTTGAGTTGGCTCACTCAATGCTGTTCACATGTGACATATCTACTGAGCTCTGGCCTGAGGCTATGGGCCATGCTACTTACATCCACAACTGTTCCTATACATGTGCTTTACCTACATATACTCCATTTGAAAAGTGGACTGGACAGTGACCTAACATTTCCTATATCCAGGAATTTGGACATCTTATTTGGATCTTAAATCAAGATCTTAATCTGTCTAAATTGGGGTCACATGCCCACTCCCACACTTTTCTTGGTTATGAGGATGGCCTGAAAGTGATCTGATATTATGATGCTGCTAAATGCATAGTAAAGATCAGCCATGAATACTGTTGGCCCCTGTCAATGCAGTCACACATCCCCAAACAACAGTTTAAGGAGGAGGAACAGACATCTAATATCAAACCACTGTCTACCTCATCTAATCATGTGACAAATGATGACAACATGCCAATGGATATACCAGCTAATGTCAATAAAGTGCTGGCACAAGATAATGAGTGATCACTGACCAATGAAGCTGACATGAATGCTAGTAAATGCCTAAAGGGTGATAACATCAACATATCTACATGCATGCCCAAGCATGCTAAGGTGTCTAGCCCACATCAGCAAGATGGACATAAAGAAGTCCCATCTATAAAGAATAAAGCTGACATAAGAACAGAAAATTGTCTGGAGGGTGATAAAATTGACACTCATATAAAATCACCTGAGCATGCTAAACAGACAACCAGTCCACATCAGCAAGATGATATTATATCATCTATAAAGAACAGAGAGCCTTGTTGGGTCAGTGAACTGGTAAATACACCACAATCACTCAATATACCCAATTGAGCATGATCTGATGGAAATGACAATGATGCAAAGACTGATTGCAATCAATTAGTGTTGATGGCAGCCACTGCAGTATACACTACATTTACAGAAATTACTATAAGCAGCAAAGATCCAAAATCACTCAAAGAAGCAATGAGCTCACACAAATGGCCTGAATGGGAAAAGGCTATACAAATGGAGCTAGAGATGCTGTGATGCATGGGCACATGGGAGCTTGCCAATGCATCCACAAATAGAAAGCCCATAACAAACAAATGGGTCTTTGTATAAAAATATGGCAAAGATGGAACCCTACAAAAATACAAGGCACATCTAATAGCTAGGGGATTTACTCAGATTTCCAGAATGGACTACAATGAGATATTTTCCCCCATGGTACACCTTGAGACAATGTGTGTGATTCTAGCACTTGCTGTAGCCAAAGATTGGGAAATCCAGCAAATGGACATCAAAGAGGCTTACCTAAATGGAAAGCTCAAAGAAGATATCTATATGGAGCAACCACAAGGCTACAATGATGGCATGTCTCAGCTATGCTGTTTAATAAAGACTATATATGGACTTAAGCAGTCTGGTTGGGAATGGAACACTGAATTGGATACTAAACTCAGTGAGATCAAGTTCAAACATTTCTATACTTGTTAAGTTTTGTGTCTTCTCTGGCTGAAGTCTGAGCAGTGGAGATGGTTAGAGGGGATGGAGGTTGCATGTGAATGCACAGAGGTGTACTGAAGGTATGGTGAAGGTCAGAGCAGAGATTGGAGGGGTGAGGCTTTAATGCAGGACTTATATGTCACATCCTTGCTGAGCTCCTAGCCTTGTTGGTGAGAGGAAGAGAGAGGGCAGAGGTTGTTATGATCATGTCCAATGATGCCCCTATACTAGGGGCTACTAACACACTACCACTGTGTCCACAGCACCACTCATTGGGCTCAGTACTACTACCACCACTGGACTCCTTTAAATGCATGACACTACCAGCCAAACAACAGACCAAAGCATTGGAAATCCCTTGGGGATCACCATCCCTCAGTAGACAGCAAGCAGCCAAAGGACTGGGAAAGATACCAAAGGGGCAACATACTAGGATGTGGCACATCCTAAACTCATACCACCCCCTTCTAGGATACCGCTTTAGGGCATATGCACCCCACCACCAAGTCATGGCTCAGTAACAACTGTCCTTGCCTCCCACACCACATTATCATAGGCTTACAGTGTTATGATCACACTGTACTTGATGCTACACTCAGGCCCCACTATGCTTTTTCCTTAACTTTGGCCCTTAGCTCAGTTACTTGCACTCCCTAGCTACAGTTCCAGTACCACATGATGCCCCACAATAAGTGCTCCTTGTCCCCTTGTCACCCCTCTTAGTTGCCACTTGCCTTTGTCTCCACTACAGCTCCCTGCATGTGACCTACAGTCCCACGGTCACATGACCATACACAATCTATCAGCAATGCCTTGTGGCATAGTCTTGCACCAGTCACATGACCCAGCATGTAATACAATCCAGACCCTCACATAGCCACTTGGCATAGCCCTTGTGCCCTAAGACTAGACCTGGCTTCGAACAGGAGATGCTAGCACTCACAGCCACATAGCCACTCAAGATATGGACCCCAGACTCCTTTGTAGTCACCCAGCACACACACCCACATGCACAATTCACAACTTATGGCTCATGCCACAGCAATGACTCTTGCCCCTGGAATACACCTATGGTATGTCACCATGTCACAGCTCTTAGCCCTGACACTGCCTTTGGCTATCTGCACATCCTGGTCCCACTCTGCAGTCCTGCATCATGCCATATTGCACCACGATCATGCAATCACTCACTATCACATTGCCCTCATTCCTCAGCCTATGGCAATACCCCTACATAGACACCAGTATGATTCACATGGACTCATGACCAATAGCCATTTGCCTGCATAAACCCTAGACCCTGGGTTATGCCTTATGCCACATAGCCATGCATAGCACTACACTGCCAAGCACTGCCCTGAGCATAGCCCCACTTGCATGGACCAAGACTTGCCCTTGACCCACAAAAACCCATAGACTCTGCAGATCATATATGGTAACAGAACCTGCCCTTAACAGACCATATGTAGTAATAGTGTACAAATACATACAAGCCCTGTAACAGTATATAAACCCCCACTGCTACCTTCTAGGCCCCAGTCTATCATTGATGGATAGTGGCACTGTTACACTTTGTGCCTCCAGCACTACACTTGCATTCCTTCCACTCCTACACTCCCTTCTTTAGGCATAGATACCTGCACCACAGAGCTGCAACTCAGTAACATCCGCCCTTGCTCCCATGCCACCTCAGCATAGGCTTACAGCATTAGGGCACCTGACCAAGGTAGCACAAAGCCCTTTTTACCTAAGTAGCTGACACCACAGCAACTGCGGATTGTGCCATCACTTGCCATACCCATGCACTCAGATCTCACACCAATGGGATTACTCCCTCATATCATATGATTCCCTTATTTCCTTTTTCTTCCAATCACAGAACTTGAAACAACTCGAGCCTGAGCTGTCAAGCCTAGGGCTAGTAGTGGCGAATGCTGCTGGCAAAGGAGAGAGTTGCAACGTGTCGTCAAGGGGAGCCTTGCTGTCATAGGTCTTACTGGTCGTATGGTAAAGGCGGGGAAGGCAATAGGCATTTATACAATCGCCTGGTCGATAGCCTCCAAGACCCTAGTGGAGCAGCGACATTGTGGGTCTAGGTCTAGTAGCTATAGAGGCCACTACCCACTAATGATAAGCTGGGGTCTAGGAGGGTAGCGGCTAGGGTTTATATACTGTTACAGGGTTTGTATGTATTTGTACACTATTACTACATATGGTCCATCAAGGGCCGGCTTAGTTACCGTATATGGTCTGCGGAGTTCATGGGTCTCTGTGGATCAAGGGGATGTCTTGGTCCGTGCGAGCGGGGCTATGCTCGGGGCAGTGCAGGGCAGTGCGCGGCTATGCGGGGCTGTATGGCGTAAGGCATAGGCTGTGATGAGGGCGAATGGCTATTGGTCATGAGTCCGTGTGAGTCATGCTGGTATCTATGCGCGAGTATCGCTATGGGCCGAGGTACGAGGGCGATGCGATGGCAAGCGATTGCGTGACTGTGGCGCGATATGGTGTTATGCGGGACATGGGAGCAGGACCGGGATATGCGGAGTGCCGAGGGCGGTGTCAGGGCTAAGGGCTGCGATGCGATGACATACCGTGGGCGAAGTCCGAAGGGCGAGAGTCATTGGTGAGCCCATCCGTGGTGCGAGCCGTGTAGCAGTGAGTGCGTGCCGATGCCGTGTATGCCGGGCGACTGTAAAGGAGTCCGGGGTCAGTCCGGAGGAAGTCCGGAGTCTCTATGTCTCAAGGGGCGGTCTGCAAGTTCGTGGTCTACCGTTTAGGGGGCCAGTGCCTAGTCCGAGGCGCGAGGGCTTGTGCCGAGTGGCTATGCGAGTGGGGTCTAGATCGTATCACATGCAGGGTCATGTGACTGGTGCGGGGCTGTGCCGCGAGGCATCGCTGATAGATCGTATATCGTCAGGTGACCATGGAGCTGTAGGTCACGTGCAGGGAGCCATAGTAGGAACGGAGGCGAGCGGCAACTAATAGGGCAATGAGGGACGAGGAGTACTGTGTCGTGGGGCATCGTAGGAGTGCTGGAATGCATAGTGAGGGAGTGCGAGCGACTGAGCTTAGGGGCCAAAGAAAGGAAAAAGAGTAACGCGGGCCCGTGCATAGCATCGAGTACAGCGTGATCGTAACAGAACTCCTGCTATGGCACCATCACTTGTCACCCTATCCCACACCAATAGCTGTTATTCCTCAGTACAGCCCTGCTTGCATAGACCAGGCCAGTTTTCGTCTTGCATTTTCATATTTAGTAACCTGGCCAGCCCTTATGCTATTCAGACAGAGTTCCAACCTAGGTAGCTAGTAGTATATAAATCCCCCATGTAATTGTTGGAACTCCAATTGATTCTTCTTGGGTCTTCCCTCACAAGGCACCCAGTCATAAGGAGCTTGATTAATCTTTACCACCTTCATACACTTTTGTACACCCTCCGCTATGCAGCCAAAGGTACTTAGTGCTTGAGGTTGTTTCATTAAGAATCAATTGCTGCTTCACTGTCATTGCTCTTTGACTTTCCCAAAGCACTCCACCGCTCTTCTCAATCCTCAGGACTGTAACGCTCACAGCTATGCTACGTTCCATTCTTTCCTACATTGCCTTCTTTAGCCACTTTGACCCACGCCATAGTGCCATGACTCAGTATTGCCCGAGTCCCATTCCCACACTGGTAAGCACAGTAGCCGCAGCATCCAGGCACTGGACCATGGTAGAGTAAAGACCCGCTTACCCGGCTACTGATGCTGCACTGCAGCACTTAGGCAATCCGCAGTTGTGATGGCACCTTATGTCACCACCTGGTCACACGCCTATAGCGATACTTGCGCATTGCACGCCATAGTATGCCATCCATTCCCACTCCAATGGCATTAACCTTGCGATGGCGCCATCGCTCGCCACCCTTTCCCACTCCAGTAGCATTTAGCCCGCAGCATTGCCTCCCTCACACGGACCAGGCCAGTTTCTGTCTTGCACTTCCGTATTTAGTATCTCGGCCTGCCCTTACTTACTTTAGGCTCCGCTTGAATCCCTTCTGTAGTAGTATATAAGACCGCCTGTAAATTATTGGAGCTCCAATCAATTCTTCTTGGGTCTTCCCTCACAAGGCACCCGCATACTAGGAGATTGACTCACTTTCCCGTTTTGCTTCACTTCGCTACTCGCCCCCTTGTGCGTTGCACCTGGGGCATTCATCTCGCTTTGTTCTACTCGACACCTCCTTGTCTTTGTGCCTGAGGTCGTTTCAAGGACCCTCACAGCAGTGAGCTATACTGTACTGTCATTCAGCCTTTCTAACAATGAAGGAAACTAGTGAACACTAATCGCGCCCAGTTGGCCCCTAAAATGACCTCAGGCACAAAGGCGAGGCATTGAGTAGAACAAAGCGAGATGAATGCCCCAGGTGCAACGCACAAGGGGGTGAGTAGCGAAGTGAAGCGAAATAGGAAAGTGAGTCAATCTCCTAGTATGCGGGTGCCTTGTGAGGGAAGACCCAAGAAGAATTGATTGGGGCTCCAATAATTTACAGGTGGTCTTATATACTACTACAGACGGAATTCAAGCGGAGCCTAAACTAAGTGAGGGCAAGCACGAATATGGGAGTGCAAGACAAAAACTGGCCTGGTCCATGTGAGTGGGGCAATGCTGCAGGCTAAATGCTATTGGGGTGAGAAAGGGTGGCGAGTGATGGCACCATCGTGAGGTTAATGCTATTGGAGTGGGAATGGATGGTGTACTATGGCGTGCGATGTGCAAGTATTGCTATAGGCGTGCGACCGGGTGGCGACATATGGCGCCATTGCAACTGCAGATTGCCTAAGTGCTGCAGTGCAGCATCAGTAGCCAGGTAATCAGGTCTTTACTCTACCGTGGTCCAGTGCCTGGAATGCTGTGGCTACTGTGCTTACCAGTGTGGGAACAGGACTCGGGCAATACCAAGTCACAGCACTGTGGTGTGGGTCAAAGTGGCTAAAGAAGGAAATGTAGGAGAGAGTGGAACATAGTGTAGCTGTGAGTGTTACATGTCCCCCTCCTTAAGGCCCAGATTCCAGATGGGCAGAAGGGAAGATGACATGAATGGCGGAGTGAGAGACAGGACGAGGGGTGGAAGGGTGGGCACAGTGGAAGGTGGCAAGGGCATTGGAAGAGTTAGTCAGGTTGGAACGGGGTTCCCAAGTGCATTCAGAAATGTCATACCCCTTCCAATGGACCAAATACTGAAGGCTGCGGCTGGCCAGGTGGGAGTTGACAATGTACTCGACCTCATACTCAAGTGTAGTGGGGTCAGCGACCAGGGAAGAGGGATTGGGGGTAGGAGGGTGCTGACTGGGGAGCAGGGCGACAAATGGCTTAACCCGCAAGACATTGAGGATGGGGTGGATGCAGTAGGAGGCGGGGAGGTCGAGGCAGACTGCATTGGGGCTGACGAGACCAATGATGGGAAATGGCCCAATCCAGTGATCAGTGAGTTTTGGGGAACCCAGGATAGATAGGTGTTCAGTGGATAGCCAAACCTTATCCCCTATTGAGTAGGAGGGGGCCAGAGAACGTTTACTGGTGGTTGCTCGCTTCATTGTATCTTGCGAGGCATGAAGTTGTTCCTGAGCTTCCGCCAGATGGTCAGCATACTGATTGGCAAGGTTATCAGCTGTGGGGGATTGGGTGATAGTGGGTTTGATCCCAAGAACCAGGGCATAGGTGTGCGTGAGCTGGAAGGGGGTTTTTCTGGAGGCAGACGAGACCTGGGAGTTGATGGTGAACTGCATGAGTGGGAGCCAATCACTCCAGGAGTTGGGATGGTCAGTGCAGTAAGTCTGGAGGTACTGTCCTACCTTGCAGTTCATCCGTTCAGTCTGGCCATCGGTCTGCGGGTGGTAGGCGGTGGACAGTCATTGGTCAATCTAGAGCTGGCAACAAAGATCGGTCATGAGGCACGAAGCGAACTGGGGGCCTCGATCCGAGACGATGGACTTCGGGAGACCATGGTGCTTCCAAATATGATGCAGGTAAATGTTGGCTAGATCAAGGGAGGTACAGGTGGAATCACAAGGGACGAGTTCGACTGCTTCTCCAAAGCAGTCGACAACAGTGAGTATGGCAGTGTACGAGTTGGAGAGAGGAAGTTTGGTGATGAAGTCTACTGAGATGTCTTGCCAGGGCCCCAACAGGATAGGTAAGGGCTGGAGGGACCCGGCGGGTGGCTTGTTAGAGGGTTTGACTTGGGTGCACCTCGGACATCTCTTTATGTAGTCAGCAGCATCAATCACTAGAGAAGCCCAATTGTAATGCCACCGGAGTAACTCCATGGTTTGTGCAATCCCGGGATGGCCGGCAACTGGCACATCATGGTGAAGGCGTAGTACTTCAGGTCTGCATGTGGGGGGTACGTACACTTTGCCATCCTTCATTCTACATCCATCCTCAATGTGGTATCCCTGGCCCTCCAGTCTCTTCTGCACTGGGGCTGGAAGCTTGATGGTCTCATGCAAAATCTAATCGGTCAGTCAATCTCCAGAGTGATGCAAGACTGTGGCTTCCTCGGTCACATCTTCCTCCTTGGCCTGGGTTCTTCAGCCTTTGGTCCTTCATACCTGTATCTGCTTGGGGGGAATTACCACCACATTGTGGTTATCCTCTGCATCTCCTATGACCAAATCTTCTCTTTGTGACAGTGCATTGGCTTTGCCCATGGTCGTGCCGGCCTTGTGGCACCACTTGAAATTGAAATGGGAGAGGTACTGGGCCCATCAGGCTTGTCTTTGATTGAGGTTTTGGCAGGTCATGAACCACTTGAGATTCTCGTGGTCATTCCATACCTCGAACTGCTGTTCGGCCCCTTCCAAGTAATGTCGCCAGTCTTCTAATCCTCTGATTACACTTAACATCTCTTTGTCAGCTATGGGATAGTTGCGCTCTTCCAGGGTCATTGCGTGTGAGGCATATGCTACAGGGTGCCATCGGTCTTCTTCCTCCACTAGTAGAACCCCTCCAGTTGTGTAGGAGGAGGCGTCGCACTCGAGTCAGTACTTCTTGTTATGATCTGGATAGGCTAGGACAGGGGCTGTGGTAAAGGTTTCCTTAAGGTGATCGAAGGCCGCCTGGCAGGCGTCAGTCCAGCAGAAGGGTTCATTCTTCTTGGTTAGGTCATGGAGAGGCCACATGATATGGGCAAAATCCTGTATGAAGTAGTGATAGAAGTTGGCCATACCTAGAAAGGCCCGAACCCCTCGGACATTGGTGGGAACCGGCCATTCCTTTATGGCAGTGACTTTACTTGGGTCCATGCTTACCCTGTTTACTCCTACAATCATTCCAAGGAACTCCAATTCTTTTACTCCAAAGGTGCACTTTTCTGGCTTCACAAAGAGGTCGTTTTCTTCTAATCTTTTGAGGACTTCCAGCACTATTGCCTCATGGGCCCTTTGATCATCAGTGTGTTACGCTCATGGCTACGCTATGTTCCACTCTTTCTTACACTGCCTTCTTTAGCCACTTTGACCCACGCCACAGTGCCGCGACTTGGTCTTGCCCGAGTCCCGTCCCCACACCGGTAAGCACAGTAGCCACAGCATCCAGGCACCGGACTACAGTAGAGCAAAGACCCGGTTACCCGGCTACTGATGCCGCACCGCAGCACTTAGGCAATCTGCAGTTGCGATGGTGCCATAAGTTGCCATCAGTTCCCACCCCAATAGCACTAACCGTGCTATGGCGCCATCTGTCGCCATCTGGTCGCATGCCTATGGTGATACTCGCGCATCACATGCCATAGTATGCCATCCATTCCCACTCCAATGGCATTAACCTCGCAATGGCGCCATCGCTCGCCACCTTATTCCACTCCAGTAGCATTTAGCCCGCAGCATCGCCTCTCTCACATGAACCAGGCCAATTTTCACCTTGCACTTCCTTATTTAGTAACCATGCCTGCCCTTACTTACTTTAGGCTCCGCTTGAATCCAATCTGTAGTAGTATATAAGACCGCCTGTAAATTATCAGAGCCCCAATCAATTCTTCTTGGGTCTTCCCTCACAAGGCACCCGCTTATAAGGAGTTTGATCCACCTTTCCGTTTCGCTTCACTTCGCTACTCGTCCCCTTGTGCTCAGCACCCGGGACATCATCTTGCTCGTTCCACTTGACACCTCCTTGCCTTCGTGCCCGAGGTCGTTTCATTAAGAATTGATTCTCCTGTTTGCCGCTGTCGCTCTTCGGCTGCCCCGAACACCACACCCATCACCAACCTTTTCACTATCAGTAAGCAGAGCAGAACCCGCATCCCCCTTATTGATGTGGAAGGACACTAGTGAACAGTACACATGCCAAGTCGGCCCCCGCTGTTGTAGTTGGCAGCTTAACAGGCGGACACTGTCTAGTAGTCGCCCCTTGCCCAGTTCACCCCATCAACCTCAACCTTCTTGCCACTGTCGCTTCCTGTCTCGAAGCCGACACCACTGCTGCTGCTGAGAGAGAGCAGAGAGAGCTGTGGGAAGAGATTGACCAGGCTATAGCAGACTTCGCCACGAGGTCTAGGGCTTCAGATACGCCCACACTTGTCTATCCCCCATCCCCCATTGCTGACATCGACCCAAACGACTACGTTCGGCCCACACCACCTATCCCTTCGCCGTCCACTCTTTGCCAGCTCATCACTGAAGCCAAAGAACAAACCCGCCGCTACCAGGAGTACTGCGCTCGCATAGAGGCAGAACTCGCCGCGCCACTTCCCCCTTCCCCAGACTACTGTGCCTGCTGCAGGCCGGATCGCCTTTGCCACCCCTTTCGTTTCTTGCCATTCCACTCACACCCGAAACAGTCCAGGACATCCGGTACCGTACTGGTGTGCACTCACAATGAGCCAGGCCGTCTCCGCCCAAGAAATCTTCTAAGGCAGCCCAGCAAGTTCCTTTAGTCTCTCTTTGTGTACTTACATCTTTGTGCCTTCTGCCCTTTCTAGTTTTAGCTTTCTTCTCCAAGGATGATCTCACTTTTATTCTGGTATTCCCTTTTAGCTTCTTGTTTTATTTCTTTCTGGTTACTTGTGTTTTGCATTTATCGCATTCTCACCCGCGTTCAATTTGATCGCAATACCCTTTTAATTTCTTTGCAGTTACCTACAGGCGAATACTCCCTTATTTTCTCCACACCCACTGGCGTACAAGGTCGCAACCTCTGCTACGAAACTATCCCTACCAACTGGGCAGAGCCAGCACCCCAGGACGACTGGTAGAAGTTTTTGTTTACAGATTTAATCAAAGAATCGTTCCCAGCTCCAGCTATAGGGGGATTACTCAGCAAGCCGAGAGAACACTGCACACATCCTGAAGGAAGAGTAATCAGGATCCTCAATAGGCCGCGTCCAGGAGACTATCAAGATCAGAAGACCATAGTCCATGTGAGACCTCTAGCGCCCCTACCATTTGAAAGGCCCAGCTGCAGCTGGTATAAGAAACACAAGGTGCCAGTAATCAAGAAAGAAGTCCGCTTCCAGTATGTTGCAGGTACTCCTCGATACCATCGCAGATCCCACTATTCCTTTACTGGACAAACTTGCTGCCATTGTGGCCGAATTCACCACTGTCACCAGCCAGAACATCCAGCTTGCCCAATCGCTGCATGTGTCCAACAACGAGATTATTTGCCTCAAGCAGCTGGTGACCGCCAGTCAGACAACAGTAGCCACTTTACAGGGACAGATAGCCAGTGGGCCCTCCAGGTACCTCAAAGAAAGTTGAATTGTTTGCGGACCCTGGTGAGTATGATGGAACAATCACCAAATTCGAAGAATGGTGGGCCAAGATGAAGGCATGGCTCTGAGTCAATGCGCATGTTGCCCCCGCAGGAAGCTACAAAGTGGTTGTGGCTGTACTATCCCAGCTTCGCGGACCCAAAGCCGGCCCATTCACACAAACACGCCTATCCCAGGGCAATGCATACTGATGGATGGACTGCGAGGCTGAGATTGAAGGCCTCTTCCACGCCACAAACCAGAAGGACTGGGCATGCCGCCAGCTGGAGGAGTTCAAGCAGCAGAATATGTGGACAGATGACTTTCTGGTCCACTGGGAAGCTCTATACCAGCAAGTGCAAATTGATGATATGCATGCGGTTCACCTCTTGGAACAGAACATGGCCTGCCACATCATATTGCAAATCTTTAAGGAAGGTAAGCACCAGGATAAGCCAGCGCTCTATTTGGATCATATCAGGAAGACTGGATGCACAATGGAAGCGCTCAGCTTCATAAGGGGGTATGAAAGGAAGGCCCCTGCGAGGATTAGCAGCTGAGGGTTAGTGTGGGAGAACACAGAAGAAGATGTATACGCCCTCCCAAGCAGCGACGCCTGCGCCAAGTGCTTTAATTGCAAGCAAACCGGCCACTGAATTTGAGATTGCCGGAAGCCAAAGATAAACCAATGCCCAGCCTGTAAGTTTGTTCATGGTGGGCACAGCACTTATTGCACCAAAAGGAAAACGCTGCAGAGGATCCCGCTAGCGGAAGATGAAGGATTTGCAACCGGAGAACCCCCAGTAAGGATTGCCGAGCTGGCAGAAGAAATATACAAGAAGAGTAACCTGGAGATGGGTTTGGATTTTCCAATCGAAGGATCCCAGATGAAGGGAAAAGGCAGGGCCTAGGGAACGCGTCGGGTGTTCCACAGGCCAGTAAGATTTCCAAGAAGTGCACCCCTATTACCCATGTTATCATCTCTAAAGACCGAGAGTGGTGTATTCCCCTTAGATTGCCCAGTCTAGAGGAGTCCGCTCCCCAGCGGCTTGGCGGCAACTGTGAACCAAATGCCATGCTTAATTCCTCTAACAAGTATACTCCCCCGCACGTGCGCAAAGAAACCCCGACTAACCCACCACAGATTCGCATACTAGGGCAGCAAAAGAGAAAAGAGATACTAATGCAGGTTCAGATCAAGACCTGCACCGGCGACTTCATACCAGCCTCTGCTTTACTCGACAGTGGGGCCCAGTCTTCATTCATACACCGAGAGTATGTCTACCAAAACCATATCCCTACTGAAGAACTCCCACAGCCCATATATGTCTACAACGCTGATGGAACCCCAAACAAAGCGGGGCCTGTTACCCATGCAGCCATGGTTTTATTGGAATACCAGGGTCATGTGGAAAAGACCTGGGTAGAGGTAACTGACTTAGGAAGCAAGGATCTGATCTTGGGGTACACATGGCTAAAAGAACACAACCCACAGATCAATTGGAAGACCAGTATGGTCCACATGCCAGATTGCCCAGAGCTATGCAACTACTCCAGAGTATCGCAGGTCATTCGCCGCACAGAAGAGCAGGAAATCTGGGTCGCTGAGGAGCAATGGTACACTGGAAAACAGCAAGAAGGAAAAACTCCTCGGGAGTTAGTACCCCTGGTGTACCACCACTACCTCAAAACCTTTGAGCAAAAGGAGTCTGAGTGGATGCCAGTCTGAAAGCTGTGGGACCATGCCATCGAGTTAAAAGATACCTTTGTGCCAAAGAAAGGCCGGAACATTCCCCTCAGCCCTCAAGAGCAGAAGGAAGTAGATGACTTCGTGGATGAACAGCTTGCCAAGGGATACATCCGGCCATCCAAGTCTGAGCAGACCTCTCCGGTCTTCTTCATGCCAAAGAAGGATGGACGAAAACGCATGGTTCAGGATTACAGGTATCTCAATGAGCACATGGTCCGCAATAACTATCCACTTCTGCTCATTGCCCAACTCATTGACAAGCTCCACATCGCCCACCTCTTCACCAAGATGAATCTCTGCTGGGGGTATAACAATGTCCGCATCAAAGAAGGAGACAAATGAAAGGCCACATTTACCTGCCATCACGGCGCCTTCAAGCCACTAGTAATGTTCTTCGGGTTATGCAAATCCCCAGCCACATTCCAGACAATGATGAATGACATCTTCGCCGATATGGCCGAAAACGTCATGGTATATATTGATGATCTCCTTATTTTTACCCCCTTGGATAATCGTAAGGCCCATGAGAAGATAGTCCTGGAGGTCCTCAGAAGATTAGAAGAAAACAACCTCTTTGTCAAGCCGGAGAAGTGCACCTTCAGAGTGAAGGAGTTGGAATTCCTTGGGATGATCATAGGGGTAAACAGGGTAAGCATGGACCTGAGTAAAGTCACTGCCATAAAGGAATGGCTGGTCCCTGTCAATGTTAGGGGAGTTCGGGCCTTTCTAGATATGGCCAACTTCTATTGCCACTTCATACAAGATTTCGCCCACATCACGCGGCCGCTCCATGACCTAACCAAGAAAGATGAACCCTTCTGCTGGACCGATCAGCGACAGGCGGCCTTCGACCGCCTCAAAGAAACATTCACCACTGCCCCGGTCCTAGCATACCCGGACCACAATAAGAAGTACCGGCTTGAATGCGACGCCTCCTCATATGCAACCAGAGGGGTCCTATTGGTGGAGGAAGAAGACCGATGGCACCCCATAGCCTATGCCTCGCATGCAATGACGCCGGAAGAACAAAACTACCCCATAGCCAATAAAGAGATGCTGAGTGTGATTAGGGGTTTGGAAGACTGGTGCCACTACCTGGAAGAGGCCAAGCAGCAGTTTGAGGTATGGAATGACCATGAGAACCTCAAGTGGTTCATGACCTGGCAGAACCTAAACCGCCGCCAGGCCCAATGGGCCCAATACCTCTCTCGTTTCAACTTCAAATGGTGCCATAAGTCCGGCACGACCATGGGGAAAGCCGACGCACTATCGCGAAGAGAAGATCTGGCAGTAGGAGATGCAGAAGACAACCACGATGTAGTGGTAATACCCCCCAAATGGATACAGGTTCGCACACGCAACCAAGCGCAGCAAGAAGAGGCTGATGGACGGGCGACCGAGGAAGCAACGGTATTGCACCATTCCAGGGATCGATTGACAGATCAGATCTCGCACGAAACAATCAAGCTTCCGACCCTGGTGCAGAAGAGACTAGAGGGTCAGGGATACCACATCGAGGACGGATGTAGGATGAAGAACAGCAAGGTGTATGTACCACCCGCTTGCAGACCCGAAGTGCTCCGCCTTCACCATGATGTGCCAGTGGCCGGCCATTCCGGAGTAGCATGGATGGTGGAACTGCTCCGCTGACATTACAACTGGGCATCTCTAGCCATTGATGCCGCCAACTATGTGAAAATGTGCCCCAGGTGCGCCCAAATTAAACCGTCTAACAAACCACCTGCAGGGCCCCTCCAGCTGCTACCCATCCCGTCGGGGCCCTGGCAGGATATCTTGGTAGACTTCATCACCGGGCTCCCTCTCTCCAATTCGTACACTGCCATTCTCACTGTCGTCGACCGCTTCTCCAAGGTGGTCGAGCTCGTCCCCTGCGATTCCACCTGCACCTCTCTCGACCTCACCGATATCTACTTGCATCACATCTGGAAGCACCACGGCCTCCCAAAATCCATTGTCTCGGACCGGGGCCCCCAGTTTGCATCATGTTTCATGACAGATCTCTGCCGCCAACTCCAAATAGACCAATGACTGTCCACCACCTATCACCTGCAAACCGATGGACAGACCAAGTGGATGAACTGGGAGGTAGGATAGTACCTCCGGACTTATTGCGCCGACCATCCAGACTCCTGGAGCGATTGGCTCCCACTCGCGCAATTCACCATCAACTCCAGAGTCTCGTCCGCCTCCGGCAAGTCCCCTTTCCAGCTTACTCACACATACTCCCTGATCCTCGGAATAGAACCTACTGTTACCCAGTCGCCCACCGCCAATAACCTTGCCAACCAGTACGCCGATCATTTGGCAGAAGCCCGAGAACGACTTCGCACCTCGCAAGACACAATGAAGCAAGCAGCCGCTGGTAAGTGCTCTCTGGCCCCCTCCTACTCCATTGGAGATAAGGTTTGGTTATCCACCAAACACCTCGCTATTCTGGGATCCCCCAAACTCACTAATCGCTGGATCAGGCCATTTCCCGTTGTCGGTCTCGTCAGCCCCAATGCAGTCTGCCTCGACCTCCCCCACTCATACCGTATTCACCTGGTTCTCAATGTCTCGCAGGTTAAGCCGTTCATAGCCCCGCTCCCCAGTCAGCACCCTCCTACCCCCAATCCCTCTTTGCTGGCTGCTGACCCCACTACGCCCAAATACGAGGTCAAGTATATCGTTGACTCCCGCTTGGCCAGCTGCGGCCTTCAGTACTTGGTCCATTGGAAGGGGTATGATATCTCCGAGCGTACTTGGGAGCCCTGGTCTAACCTTGCTAACTCCCCTGACGCCCTCGCCGCCTTCCACCATGCCCACCATTCCGCCCCTCGCCCGGTCTCCCACTCTGCCATTTGCACTATCTTCCCATCTGCCCATCTGGAATCTGGGCCTTAAGAAGGGGGTCGTGTTACGCTCACGGCTATGCTACGTTCCACTCTTTCTTACACTGCCTTCTTTAGCCACTTTGACCCATGCCACAGCACCGCGACTCAGTCTTGCCCGAGTCCCGTCCCCACACCGGTAAGCACAGTAGCCGCAGCATCCGGGCACTGGATCACGGTAGAGTAAAGACCCACTTACCCGGCTACTAATGCCGCACCGCAGCACTTAGGCAATCTGCAGTTGCGATGGCACCATAAGTTGCCATCGGTTCCCACCCCAATAGCACTAACCGTGCTATGGCGCCATCTGTTGCCATCCGGTCGCATGCCTATGGTGATACTCGCACATCACACGCCATAGTATGCCATCCATTCCCACTCCAATGGCATTAACCTCGCAATGGCGCCATCACTCGCCACCTTATTCCACTCCAGTAGCATTTAGCCCGCAGCATCGCCTCTCTCGCACGGACCAGGCCAGTTTTCGCCTTGCACTTCCTTATTTAGTAACCATGCCTGCCCTTACTTACTTTAGGCTCCGCTTGAATCCAATCTGTAGTAGTATATAAGATCACCTGTAAATTATCGGAGCCCCAATCAATTCTTCTTGGATCTTCCCTTACAAGGCACCCGCTTATAAGGAGTTTGATCCACCTTTCCATTTCGCTTCACTTTGCTACTCGTCCCCTTGTGCTCAGCACCTGGGACATCGTCTTGCTTGTTCCACTCGATGCCTCCTTGCCTTTGTGCCCAAGGTCGTTTCACAGTGGGGGTGAAGATGAGCAGATCGTCAATATACACCATGACGTTTTTGGCCATGTCGGCAAAGATGTCATTCATCATGGTTTGGAAGGTGGTGGGCGAGTTGCAAAGCCCGAAGAACATGACTAGCAGCTTGAACACGCCACGGTGGCAGGTGAACGCAGCCTTCCATTCATCCCCTTCCTTGATCTGTACGTTGTTATAGCCCCAGCGAAGATCCATTTTGGTGAAGAGGTGGGCAGTGTGGAGCTTATCGATCAGCTGGGCAATGAGTGGCAATGGGTAGTTGTTGCGGACTGTGTGCTCATTGAGATACCTGTAATCCTGCACCATGCACTTCCGCCCATCTTTCTTTGGTACAAAGAATACCAGGGAGGTCTGTTCGGACTTGGAGGGTCGGATGTACCCTTTTGCGAGTTGTTCATCCACAAAGTCGTCAACTTCCTTCTGCTCCTGTGGGCTTAGGGGGATGTTGCAGCCCTTCCGAGGCATGAAGGTGTCTTTTAACTTGATGGTGTGATCCCATGGTTTTTGGACCAGCATCCACTCAGACTCCTTCTGCTCGAAGGTCTTGAGGTAGCGATGGTACACCAGGGGTACTAACTCTTGGGGAGTCTTTCCTTCTTGCTGTTTTCCAGTGTACCATTGCTCCTCGGCAACCCGGATCTCCTGTTCTTCTGCTCGGTGGATGACCTGCAATACTCTGGAGTAGTTGCATAGCTCCAGACAGTCAGGCATGTGGACCATTCTGGTCTTCCAATTGATCTGTGGGTTGTGTTCTTTTAGCCATGTATACCCCAAAATCAGATCCTTGCTTCCTAAGTCAGTTACCTCCACCCGGGTCTTTTCTATATGACCCTGGTATTCCAATAGAACTGTGGCTGCATGGGTTACTGGCCCTGCTTTATTTGGGGTACCATCAGCATTATACACATATATGGGCTGTGGAAGTTCTTCAGTAGGGATATGGTTGTGGCAGACATACTCTCAATGTATGAAAGATGATTGGGCACTGCTATCAAGCAGGGCAGATGCTGGTATGTAGTCGCCGGTGCAGGTCTTGATCTGGACCTGCATAAGTATCTCTTTCCTCTTGTGCTGCCCTAGTATGCGAATTTGAGGGGGATTAGTTGGGGTTTCTTTGTGTGCGTGTGGGGAAGTATACTTGTTAAAGAAATTAAGCACAGCATTTGGTTCATGGTTGCCGCTGAGCTGCTGGGGAGTGGGCTCCTCTAGACCAGGCAATCTAAGGGGAATACACCATTCTCGGTCTTTAGAGATGATAACATGGGTAATAGGGGCATGCTTGGTTGGAATCTTACTGGCCTTTGGAACACCTGACACATTCCTTAGGCCCTGCCTTTTCCCTTCATCTGGGATCCTTCGATTGGAAAATCCAAACCCATCTCCAGGTTATTCCTCTTGCGTATTTCTTCTGCCAACTCGGCAATCCTAACCAGGGCTTCAGAGCCGGTGGGTTCTTCATTCTTGGCTAGCGGTATTCTCCGCAGCATTTTCCTTTTGGTGCAGTAAGCACTGTGCCCACCATGAACAAACTTATAGGCTGGGCATTGGTTTATCTTTGGCTTCTGGCATTCTCGGATTCAGTGGCCAGTTTGTTTACAATTGAAGCACTTTGCATGGGCATTGCTGCTTGGGAGGGTGTACATGTCTTCTTCGGTGTTCTCCCGCGCTAACCCTTAACTGCTAATCCTTGCAGGGGCCTTCCTTTCGTACCCCCTGATGAAGCTGAGTGCTTCCATTGCGCATCCGGTCTTCCTAATGTTGTCCAAATAGAGCGCTGGTTTGTCCTGACGCTTTCCTTCCTTAAAGATCTGTAGGATGATATGGCGGGCTGTGTTTTGCTCCAAGAGGTGGACCACATGCATGTCGTTGATTTGTGCCTGCTGGTATAGAGCTTCCCAGCGGACCAGAAAGTCGTCGGTCCGCATGTTCTGCTGCTTGAACTCCTCTAGCTGGCAGCAGGCCCAATCCCTCTGGTTTGCCACCCAGAACAGGCCTTCGATCTCAGCCGCGCAGTCGCTCCATAGGTATGCATTGCCTTGGGCGAGGCATGTTTGCACGAAGGGGCCGGCTTTGGGTCCTTTGAGCCAGGAAAGTACTGCCACAACCGCTTCATAACTTCCTGTGGGGGCAACATGTGTGTTGATTTGGAGCCAGGCCTTCATCTTGGCCCACCATTCTTCAAACTTGGCAATCATTCCATCATATTCACTGGGGTCCGCAAACAATTCAACTTTCTTTGAGGTACCTGGAGGGCCCACTGCGGCTATCTGCCCTTGGAGGGTGGCTACTGTTGCCTGGCTGGTTGTCACCAAACTCTCGAGACGAATAATCTCATTGTTGGACGCATGTAGCGATTGTGCAAGTTGGATATTCTGAGTGGTGACAGTGGTGAACTCGGCTGCAATGGCAGTGAGTTTGTCCAGTAGAGGAATAGTGGGGTCTGCGATGGTATCGAGGAGTACCTGCAACATACTGGAAGTGGACTTCTTTCTTGATTACTGGCACCTTGTGTTTCTTATACCAGCTGCAGCTGGGCCTTTCAAATGGCAGTGGCGCTAGAGGTCTTGCATGGACTACAGTCTTCTGATCTCGATAGTCTCCTGGACGCAGCCTATTGAGGATCCTGATTACTCTTCCTTCAGGATGTGTTCAACGTTCTCTCGGCTTGCTAAGTAATCCCCCTATAGCTGAAGCTGGGAACTTTTGTTCAATTAAATCTGTAATGAAAAACTACCAGTCATCCTGGGGTGCTGACTCTGCCCAGTTGGTAGGTGTGTTCTCGTAGCGGAAGTTGCGGCCTTGTGTGCTGGTAGGGGTGGAGATGATAAGGGAGTATTTGCCTGTAGGTAACTGCAAGGAGATCAAAAGAGTATTGCGATCAAACTGAATGTGGGTGAGAAGATGATAAATGCAAAACACAAGTAACAAGAAAGAAATAAAACAAGAAGCTAAAAGGGAATACCAGAAGAAGAGTGGGAACATCCTTGGAAGCGAAGGCTAAAACTAAAAAAGGGGGAAGGCACAAAGAAGTAAGTACAAAAAGGAAAACTAAAGGAACTTGCTGGGCTGCTTCAGAAGGTTCCTTGGGCAGAGGTGGCCTGGCTCATTGAGACTGCACACCAGTACGGTACCGGATGTTCCAGACTGTCTTGGGTGCAAGTGGAATGGCGGAAAGCAGAAGGGGTGGCAAAGGCGATCCGGCCTACAACAGGCGTGGTAGTTGGGCGAGGGGGGAAGGGGAGCAGCAAGCTGGGCTTCTATGTGGGCTGTGTACTCCTCGTAATGGCAAGTTTGTTCTTCAGCTTCGGCGATGAGCCGGCGAAGAGTAGAAGGTGAAGGGATAGGTGGTGTAGGGCGAATGAAGTTGTTCGGGTCAATGTCAGCGACTGGGGATGGGGGATAAACAAGTGTGGGCGTATCTGATGCCCTGGACCTCGCGGTGAAGTCTGCAATAGCCTGGTCAATCTCTTCCCACAGCTCTCTCTGCTCTCTCTCAGCAGCAGCAGTGGTGTCGGCTTTGAGGTGGGAAGTGATGGTGGCAAGGAGGTTGAGGTTGATGGGGTGAACTGGGCGAGGGGCGACTACTAGACAGTGTCCGCCTGTTGAGCTGCCAACTACAACAGCGGGGGCTGACTTGGCATGCATACCGTTCACTAGTGTCCTTCCATGTCAATAAGGGGGACGCAGGCTCTGCTCTGCTTACTGATAGCGAAAAGGTTGGTGATGGGTGGGGCCTTTGGGGTGGTTGAAGAGCGACAGTGGTGAAGAGGAGAATCAATTCTTAATGAAATGACCTTGGACACAAAGGCAAGGAGGCGTTGAGTAGAACGAAGCAAGACAAATGCCCTGGGTGCAACGCACAAGGGGGTGAGTAGCGAAGTGAAGCGAAATGGGAAAGTGAGTCAATCTCCTAGTATGTGGGTGCCTTGTGAGGGAAGACCCAAGAAGAATTGATTGGGGCTCCAATAATTTACAGGCGGTCTTATATACTACTACAGACGGAATTCAAGTGGAGCCTAAACTAAGTGAGGGCAAGCACGAATACTAAATATGGGAGTGCAAGATGAAAACTGATACAACCCTTAGGCAGGGCTGCGTAGTGAGCTGTAGGACAGCGAGTAGAAGGGTGGATGACAGGAGCTAGTGGGGCCCAGGTGTCGACTGAGGACTAAGGGGAAAACCCAGAATAACTCAAATGAGGATCCTGGGGCTGAATTGGCAGCCTTATATACGGTTACAGGATGTTTGTACATGTTGTCACCCTATTACTACATATGGGTACTTCAGGGTAGATGTGGGAGTGCGGGACTTATGCTACTGGCCAAGAATGAGTCATGGGGAATCACTGCACTGCCTTGCGCAGCCTGGGCACCAATGATGCAAGATTGCGTCAGAATGGCACAATATGGTGTAATGATGATGTCATGGGGCTGTGTGAGGGTCTGGGCATGCTTACTAAGGTAATCACAGCTTGGCACAGCCATCGTGTGGCGTGTGAATGCTGTTAGTAGTTGGGCTAAAGAAGCTACCAGTGCCAGAATAGAAAAGAGCCCAGGAAAGGAAAGGGAAAAAGTGAGTGTGGTGCATGAGGTCATAACACTACCCCCCTGCTAAGGTTCAACCTCCGGGGGAACCTGAGAGAGTGGGCAAGTGAAGATGGCTGCAAAGACCGAGCGAGAAACAGGGTGAGCGCGGTGGAAGTCATGAATGGCTGTGGGCATGTTCATCAGATGAGAGGTGGGTTCCCATGTGTGATCTGTATCTGGATAACCCTTCCAGTGGACAAGGTACTGGATGCCATGGCCATGCAGTCAGGAATCGACAATAAAGTCAACTTCGTACTCAGCATCCTGATTGTCAGTGATGGTGGCAGGACCTGGAATAGGATTAGGTTGCTGTGGGGCTGGGGGAACGTAGGATTTGGTCCAAGAGATGTTGACGACAGGATAAATATGGATGTAGCAGGGAAGTTGTAACTCAACTGCATTGGGACCCTTTATCGCGACGATGGGGAACAGACCGATCCATTTGTTGGTGAGCTTTCGACAGGGGAATGGTAGTGTCAGATTATCAGTGGCAAGCCAGACACAATCTCCGACAGCATAGGAGGGTGCCAGACTTCAGTGGGTGTTTCCTGTAATGGTCATCCACTCCCAGGCATGAGTTAGGTGCTCCCTGATCTGTTGGAGAATGGTCTGATAGTCACGGGCGAGTGCAGAGGCGGCAGGTGACTTCAAATCCCTGGGCTCTATTCCCATCCAGGGTTGATAGGTGTGAGTGACCTGAAAGGGGGAGAATTTGGAAGCAGTGGACTGCTTCGCATTCAGAGAGAATTGGGCCAGGGGCAGCCAGCGTGCCCAGTCATCCTGTTGTTTAGCACAATATATACAGAGATAAGTTCCTACTTCTTTATTCATTCGTTCAGTCTGTCTGTCCATCTGTGGGTGATGGGGGGTGGATTTCTTTACTGAGATTCCAAGCTGGGCACAGAGTGACATCATCAGGGTGGCAGCGAACTGGGGTCCCCAATCAGACATGATGGTCTTGGGCAATCCATGGTGTTTCCATACGTGAGCGAGATAGAGATCTGCTAGGTCCGCAGTGGAGCATGCCTTGGTGCATGGGATTAGTTCTACCTCCTTCGAGAATCGATCTACCACAGTCAGTATTGCATCCTTTTCCCTGGTGGCGGGGAGGTCAGTGATGAAGTCGGTGGAGATGTCTTCCCAGGGGCTGTCAGGCACCAGTAGGGGTTGGAGTTCCCCTCTTGGCGATTGGTTACCTGGTTTGGCGCAGGCACACCAGGTGCATCCTTGCACATACTTCTCAATGTTTTTTCTCATACCCAGCCATTCATACCATCATGCGAGGAGTTCCATGGTCCGAAGCACCCCAGGATGGCTGCTGACGGCGTGGTCATGATGGAGAGTGATTAGCTGCATGCGCAGCGCGGGGGGTATATAGATCTTCCCTGCGCACTTCAGGAGTCAATCTGTAATTTCGTACCCCTGAGCCATCAACTTCTTGAGAGTGGCTTCCGGTAGTCAGACAGTCTGGTGGGAGATTTCTCCAGTCAATTCTTCACCTGGCATGACCACCTCCATCGTCTCCGACCCTCCTTCAATCTGTCGAACGTGTTCCGGGGGGATCACTAACACCGCTTTATTATCTTCTTCCCCTTTTGTGACTAAATCAGATTGTTGCGACAGTGCGTCTGCTTTTGTCATCTGTGTCCTGGCCTTATGGCACCACTTGAAGCGAAACCTGGATAGGTATTGGGCCCATTGGGCTTGTCGATGGTTCAGATCTTGTCGTGTCATGAACCAGGTGAGATTTTGATGGTCGTTTCAAATCTCAAAATCGTGTCAGGCCCCCTCCAGGTAATGTCTCCACTGCTCTAATGTGGAGATTACACTAAGCATCTCTTTATCAGTGATCGGGTAATTCTGCTGTTTGGGGGTCATGGAATGAGACGAGAACACCACAGGGTGCCACTTCTCTTCTTTTAGTACTGACAGCACTGCCCCAATGGCGCTATTACTGGCATTGCTTTCCAGCCAGTAATGACAGTTGTTGTTGGGATAGGCGAGGATTGGGGCCATCATGAAGCGTTGTTTTAATTCCTGGAAAGCGGCCTCGCACTTCTGGGTCCATTCAAAGGTGGTGTCCTTCTTTGTTAGGTCATGTAGCAGGCGGGCCACCTGAGAGTAGTCTTTAATGAAGCGGCAATAGAAGTTGGCGAGCCCCAGAAAGCCCCTGGTTTGTTGTAAGGTGGTGGGGGTCAGCCAATCAGTTACCACTTTTACTTTTCCAGGGTCCATCCATATCCTGGTGGGGGTAACGATCATCCCCAAGAATTCCATGCTGGTAGTAGAGAAGGAGCACTTCTCGGGTTTGATGAACAGGTCATTCCTTCTTAACCTTTCCAATACTTCCAACACCTTTTTCTCATGTGCCCGTTGATTGTCTTCCTGTGAGTAGATTAGCAGATCGTCAATGTAGACGATTACCTCAGGCATGTCCACGAAGAGTTCGTTCATCATGGTTTGGAAGGTGGCAGGGGAGTTGCATAGCCCGAAAAACATTACTGTTGGCTCAAAGGTGCCTTAGTGGCAGACAAAGGTGGCCTTCCATTCGTCTCCTTTCCTAATCCATACGTTATTATACCCCCACCGAAGGTCTATCTTTGTGAAGATCTTGGCACCTTTTAGCTTGTCCACTAGTTGAGAGATGAGTGGGAGAGGGTAGTTGTTCCGGACGGTATGCTCATTCAGGTACCGATAGTCTTGGACCATCCGTTTTCGTCCATCTTTCTTTGGCACGAAGAAGATTGGGGACGTTTGCTTCGACTTGGATGGGCGAATGTATCCTTTACATAACTGATCTTCGATGAAGTCGTCCACCTCCTTTTGTTCATTCAGACTTAGAGGGATGATCCGCCCCTTCTTCGGCTTAAAGCTTTCTTTCAACTCTATTGCGTGATCCCAGGGTTTCCTTAGCAGCATCCTTTCTGACTCCCTCTGTGAGAAGACCTGCTGATACCAGTGATACACCTTTGGTACAAGTTTGAGAGCCTCCTCTGTGTCCATCGGGGATGGGACTCTTTCACAACTTCGTTCTTCGGTGTGGCACACTTCTAACATCTCCTGTGCGTGTATGGATCAGCTGGGTTGCTTGTAGTTGCAGGTCTCCGGACAGTCTGTAAATTGTATATTCCCAGTCTTCCAGTTGACCTGAGGGTTATGTGCTCAGAGCCACGGGTATCCTAGAATTATGTCATTTTTCCCGATGTTGGATACATATGTGCGAAGCCATTCTCGGTGTCCATTTATATCGCACAAGACTTCTACTTCCTCCATGATGTACCCTCCAGCATTCCTGGTCCTGTCAGCATTGTATACGGTAATTATTCGAGGGGCTGTTAATGTGGGGATGTGATTTCTTTGTACAAAGTTGTGATTAATGAGCATCAGGTTGGCTCCACTATCGATTAAGGCCTCGGCATCCATATAGCATCATTCTTGGGAGGGTTTTATCTGTACAATTAGTTTTACCTCTTTTCCTTTATGGATTACCCTCATGTACATTTCCGGGTTTTCTGGGATTTTGACGGATTTAGGGGAATCAAGCACAGGTTTAGTATCTCAGTCCCTGCTGGGTTCACCAGGAGACCCCCCTAGACCAGCTATGTTAGATACTACAGTCGTTAGTGCAGATACGAGTCAGGTTAGTTCCATCAAGAAATGAGTATTAGCCTGTGAGACACCCAGATCGTCCCCTAGGCTTGGCCTTTTCCCTTCTGCTCTTTTTCAGCAGCTGGAAAATCCTGTTCTTTGGTCATGGTGGCCCTTGCTTTGTCCAGGGCCAGGGCGATTCTTCAGGCCTGCCTTCTTTTACAACTAAACTGGTGTCCTTCTCCATGGAAGTGGCACTCTGGACACTGGTTCTTCGGCTTCTTGCAGTTTTGGGCCACATGTCCTGTTCCTTTACAGTTGAAACATTTCCCGGGACTTCCTTTAATAGCGAAAACTGCTTCTTCGTCTTCTTCTTCAAAGTGATCTACCTCCATTCAGTCACCATGGGATTGATACTGCTGCGGTCACCCCCTTATGAACGTAAGGGCTTCCATTGCATATCCCATGTCGCAGATATTCTGTAGATAGGCTGCAGGGGTGGACTTTTGGGCACCCTCTTTGAATATCTGGAGGATAATGTGCCGGGCCATATTCTGCTCCAGAAGTCTTATCGCGTGGCTATCGTCGATCTCGGATATCTGATACAGGGCCTCCCAGTGGACTAAGAAGTCATCCGTTCAGAGGGTGCCTTGGCAAAGCTGCTTGAGTTGGGTGATGGCCCAGTCCTTCTGGTTGACAGAGTGGAAGAGACTCTCCATTTCCTGGATGAGCTTGTCCCAGGTGTACGACTGGCCCTGTCGGAGGTGTGTTTGGGCGAATGGTCCAGCCTTTGGTCCTTTGAGATGAGATAGGACCACTGTGACCGCTTCGTAACTTTTCAGCAGGATGGTGGATTGGTTGGTATGAAGCCAAGCCTTGATCTTGGCCCACCATTCTTCGAATTTGGCCATGGACCCTTTGTAATCTCTGGGATCAGTGAAACAACCCTTAGGCGGGGCTGCTTAGTGAGCTGTGTGACAGCGGGGTAGTGACGAATGTGACTGGAGCTAGCGGGGCCCTGGCGTCGACTGAGGACTAAGGGGAAAACCCAGATATATTGTGTGTATCTGGAACACATGTACAACGATTGTGACTACAAGTGATAGTGGTGATGATAACGAATGACGGTGCAATGGTAATGCTGCTGGCACATGCCACTACTCCCTCTCTAGCTTCTGATAATAACCCTAGACCCAGCGGCATCCTTCCAGCACTTCTGGGCAAGCGGTCCTGTACCTAGCTTCTGAGGTTCATGGCGGGGTCGACGGATACGTAGTACCTTGCCGAAGGGTACTAGTGGTAAAAGATAGTAGTGACCCGAGCTATAGGGTCGTGTCCCTGTACTGAGCAGTCGCTGTGGACTGGAGGGGGAAACCCAAGATAACTCGAATGAGGTTCTGGGGCTCAATTGCGGCCCTATATATAGGTTACAGCGCTATTTGTACGTATTGTGCCGTAATACTACATTAAGGTACTTTAGGGCGAGTGTGAGAACGAGAGGATTATGCTACTGGCCAGGCGTGAGTCATGGGGAGTCAGTGCACAGGTTTGCGCAGCCCAGGCGCCGATGATGCGAGATTGCACCATAGTGGCGTGCTATGACGTAATGGGGGCTGTGCAAAGGGGCTGGACTGCTTACTAAGGTAAACACAGCTTGGCGCTGCCATCGTGTGGCGTGTGAGTGCTG
>JBBPTI010000054.1:0-29948 GCA_038093995.1 Tylopilus aff. callainus | reverse complement strand
AAAGGTGCCAGAGGACTTCCTGGACATGTTTGTGATGCGATTCCAGGTCATGGGAGTAGATCAGTATGTCATCGAGGTAGATCATGACGCTTACATCCAACATGTCAGCAAATATGCTGTTGACGAAACGTTGGAATGCAGTGGGGGCGTTGATGAGCCCAAAGGGCATTACCAGCCATTCGAAAGATCTGTAGCAGGTCTGGAAGGAGGTCTTCCACTCGTCTCCTTTAGCAATGCAAACAAGATGGTAGGCATGCCAGAGATCAAGCTTTGTATAAATCTTGGTGCTGCTAGAGGCATCCAGAAGATTGGAGGTCCAGAGAAGTGGGTAGCAATCTTTCTTTGTGATTTTGTTTAATCCTTGGAAATCGACACATAAGCAGAGGGAACCATCTTTCTTTCGGACAAAAAGAACAGGGGCAGCATGAGGTGAGGATGATTGGTGGATGAAGCCTATTGCCAGATGTTCATCCAGGAAGTCTTGGAGAGACTCTTGTTCAGAAGGGGACATGGAATAGATCTTTCCTATTGGAGGTGTTGCACCTTCCTCCAGCTCGATCTTCAGGTCGAAGGGCTGATGAGGCACAAGTGTGTCAGCCTTCTTCTTGCTAAAGACATCCTTGAATTTGTGATACTCTGGAGGAACTCCAGAGAGGCTTATAGGTTCCTTGTGATTGTCAGTGATTGTAGCAGCATGAGCAGAGAGTGAGCAGAGGGAGATGGCAAACTGGACTGAGCCTTCCATCTTGCATGCTCACTTGAAAGCTGCAGCATTGACAAAGGAAATGGGTGGGCATCAAAGTCCAGGTGCCTTGGGCAAATCCATGGTGTTTTCTTCCAGGGAGTGCTGAGTGTCAGGGATGGATATCCCGGAGTTGGGCCCCGGAAGGGCAGAACTTGATGTTGGGGTTGGCATTCTTGTGCTAGAAGATTGGAATGTAATGCTGCTTGTAGCCCATTTAATCAACGGATTATAATGGGCAAGCCAGCAATGTCCTAATACTAGTGAACACAATGAATCCAACGAGGTTACATAGAATGTATTGGAGGTGGTTTTGCCCATAGCAAAGGAAAGCATTAGATCTATGGTGGAGGAAATGGAAGCAGATGAGGACCCGTTGAAAAGATGGAGGAGAATTGGAGGGGTGGAGTAAGTAGGAATATTGTTCTTCTTTACAAAAGTAGAGTCTATGAAGCAATGAGTAGAGCCAGAATCGAGAAGGGTGGATACATTGAAAATAGAAAGGTGAGGAAGGGAAACAGGTAGAAGTAGGGAATTAGGGTTGGAAAGACAGGACGCATTGAGACAGAGTTCCTGAGGGGCACAGTCCAGAGCAACACGACTACCAGCCTGTGCTTTACTGGAGTTGCATACTATTTTTTTGCCTCAGAGGAGGCAGAATTGGTGGCGGGCGTTGCTGGAGTAGCGGTGGCTGCATGGCCTTTCGCAGCCCTAGAGGTGGACTTTGGACACTCCTTGGTGGTATGTCCGGACTGTCCGCAGAACAGGCAAAGTCTGAGCTTCATTCAGTGTTGTTGTTCCTCTGGGAGGAGCTTGCTGTCCTTGCCGAGCTTGGACGAAATGGAGTCAGAGGTGGAAGGGTTGTTGCCCTTCTTGAGGTTGGCAGAGACAGGGGTACCTGCAGAGGTGCCTTTGGACTTGTCATCCTTAGGCTTAGGGGTTGACAGAGTATTGGATGGAGTGGGTGATGATTTCATTGTAGAGGAGTTCGAGTTACCCATATGTGATCCTGGGGCTTTGGTAGCATGCTGGATCTCTTCTTTGCACTCCCAATATCAGTGGTTGATTTGCTGGGCAAGTTCTTGGAGGTCATTAAGGTTGTCTGGCTTGCCTTGACAAGACAATTTGTCCTTGATGCAATCTAGAAGTCCTACATAGAAGCTCCAGCAGAGGGTGCCAGTGCCCCATTCGTGGACTTGGCTAGTCAAATGATTCCATTCAATGATGTACTTAGAGATCCACTGATTGTCCTTCATACGGAGTTGCTCAAGTTGAGCTTCCACGTCAGCAACAGGGTCATGAGGTCTGAAATTGGACTGTAATTCAATGAGGAAGTCGAGCCAGCTATCCATTCAAAAAGGACGGGCTCCAGGTGCCTCCTGTCCAAGGAGGTCCAGTTCGAAGTATTTGAGTGCAACACCTTTGAGGTAAGATTGGGCGAAGGTGATCTTCTGTTAGTCTTTACGGAATGACTTTGGGTTTGCCTGGAAGATTATCTCACATTATATGATGAAGGGGTGAAGTTTCTTTGGGTCAGTCCCATCGAAGGGGTCTGGTTCCCAAACCTTGGGTTTTGGACCCTCGGAGCTCCGCTTCCTAACTGCATGTCGGGTCATTTCCCTAATGGCATCAGCCAACTGGGTAAATGGTTTGTATGCGAGTGGGACTTTGTTGTGATCTTCTTTGTCATGGTCAATCTGGAATGAGTCCAAACTAGAGGCTCGACTTGAGGGACTTGATGGGTTGGAAGGTTCGCTACCATCATCACCATCTCTGGGCTCCAGAGCTCCAGGGTGACCTGGGAGGTCTTTATCTTGGATTCTAAAGCGAGGGGTTCTGGGGGGTTCTTCTGCAGAGTCTGGTAGCTCTGTAAGCAGAGACAAGGTACCCATGCCTCGATGAGCAGATATGGATGAGGCAGGGGGTTTGGCAGTGAAACTGATGAATCCACTAGGGATGCTTCGGTGACTGCCTAAGACAGTCTCGAGAGCACTTGGGCAGGAGGAGCAAGTATGTGTAGCCATAGAATGGTGAGCCTTGTAAGTGTGAGTACAAATATACTGTCAAGTCTGGTCCTCCAGTGTAAGTCCAAGGGGGCCAGAGTACCGTAAATATAATTGAAGGGATTCAGGATAAGGACTTGGTGCAGGACTTGTGTGTCACGCCCTTACCAAGGCTTGCGTCCTTGATTTCAGAGGTTGGAGGTGTCAAGAGGAAAGACAGAGGTAGAAGATGAGGGACTCAAGACATGGGAGGGTGACTTGTGTTAATATTCATACTAAAGTACAACTCGGAATTCATAGAGTTTATATACTAAAGTACATAGCAGAATTCGGAATAAGGAATGGAGGTGATTATGAATGCGATACGAAGAAACACGGTGATCAGTAATCAAGACAGAGTACAGAGGTAAACTATGCCAGAGGGCAGTATACTAAGGAATGTAGAGTTACGAATAAAAGAACTAAGACAAATGGAAATGAGGCAGAGGCAGTGCTGGGTGCACAGTTCGGAGATGTGAATCCTGGAATCTAATCACCTGCAAGTTACCTAGTCAAAGCTGTGTGCAACCCAATATGGCACAAATTATGGTTTGGGTGGTGCATGGGATGTGGTAAGGGTGTCTCATGTGGGAAAGTAGTTCAAATGATACGGACTTTGGATTTGTGCCAGAGTCTCCAGGATTTACTTATAGGGGTTCCAGAATGGATATGACAACAACCCCCACATCAATTGGAAGACTGGTTCTGTCACTATGCCAGATTGCCCAGAGTTATGTAACTACTCCAGGGTATCGCGGGTCATCTGCCAAGCAGAAAAACTGGAAGTCCAGGTTGCAGAGGAACAGCGGGACACCAGAAAACAGCAAGAAGGAAAAACTCCTTGAGAGTTAGTACCCCTGGTGTACCACCACTTCCTCAAGACCTTTGAGCAGAAAGAGTCTGAGTGGATGCTGATTTGAAAGCCATGGGACCACACCATTGAGCTGAAAGATACCTTTGTCCCCCAAAAAGGCCACAACATTCCCCTTAGCCCGCAGGAGCAGAAAGAAGTGGACGACTTCATAGACGAGCAGTTAGCAAAAGGCTACATTCGCCCCTTGAAGTCCGAACAGACCTCACCGGTCTTCTTCGTGCTGAAGAAAGACAGCCACAAGCGCATGGTACAGGACTACAGGTACCTCAATGAACATACAGTGCACAACAATTATCCACTTCTGCTAATTGCCCAGCTGGTGGACAAGCTTCAGACTGCCCACCTCTTTACAAAAATGGATCTTCACTGGGGGTATAACAATGTTTGCATCAAAGAAGGAGATGAATGGAAGGCCGCCTTCACTTGTCACCGCAGGGCATTCGAACCTCTCATTATGTTCTTCAGGCTATGCAACTCACCTGCCACCTTCCAGACCATGATGAATGAAATCTTTGCCAACATGGCTGAGAATGTCATGGTATACATCGACGACCTCCTCATATTCACCCCTACTGATGATCGCAGGAGCCATGAAAAGATAGTGTTGGAAGTCCTAAGGTGATTAGAAGAAAATGACCTCTTTGTTAAACTGGAGAAGTGCACATTCGGAGTGCAGGAGCTAGAATTCCTTGGGATGATTGTAGGAGTAAATGGGGTAAGCATGGACCTGAGCAAAGTCACCACCATAAAGGAATGGCTGGTACCCACCACAGTCTGAGGTGTCCAGGCCTTTTTAGGTATGGCCAACTTCTACCAGCACTTCATACAGGATTTTGCACACATTGCACAGCCCCTCCACAACCTAACCCGAAAAGACGAACCCTTCTGCTGGACTGACAAGCGGTGTAGAGAGTGGTACGTCTCTACAGTAGTATCCCTACATCTCACGTTCTTTCGTACGGTCTCTGTGCCCCTTTTGTTTCTACCTTCACATTCCCCTTCTTATCTTGTATAGTAGGATTGGTCGACCGGATGCAAGTCCATCAATAAGTCCAGAAGACCATCAGTTTTATTTCATTTCATGTTCTCTTGACTAGTTTATTCTTGTTTCTTCTTTAGACTCAGGTTCCTACAGTCATACCTAAGTCTTGGGCATTCCCAGACTATAAAGCGATGTCATAGGAACTGGGAATGCAGCTCCCATTTTAGCTCTTACCACACCGTTTACCATTCACCGACCGTTCACTGCACCACGACCGCTCACCATTTACAATCATCTCATCTCCCGTCACTGTTCCTGACCGCTAACGCTCTACAAGACCGTCGGACTTGCACTTCTCGCTGGTTGACTACTCGAGGACTTCCCTGATCCACTCCCTGTGCTCCAGAGTCCCTTAGGGGTGAGCCTATCACTCCCCACACACACTGACAACCCCTAGGACTTCTAGGACTTCTACCCAAGTCCACCCCGGAGTCCTTGTCATCTTTACAGCGGCAAGAGGCTTTTGACCACCTCAAAGAGACCTTCACCACCGCCCCAGTCTTAGCCTACCCCGATCATCACAAGAAGTACCACCTAGAATGTGATGCCTTCTCCTATGCAACCAGGGGTGTGCTCCTGGTAGAAGAAGATAAGAAATGACACCCCATGGCCTATGCCTCACATGCAATGATGCCAGAAGAGTGCAACTATCCCATAGCCGATAAGGAGATGTTGAGTGTGATTAGGGGTTTGGAAGACTGGCGACACTACTTGGAAGGGGTTGAACAGCAGTTCGAAGTATGGAATGACCATCAGAACCTCACTTGGTTCATGACATGACAGAACCTCAACCGGAGGCAGGCCTGTTGGGCCCAGTACCTATCCTGTTTCAACTTCAAGTGGTGCCATAAGCCTGGATCGACCATGGGTAAGGCTGATGTGCTGTCCAGAAGGGAGGACCTCACAGTAGGAGATGCAGAAGACAACCATGATGTAGTGGTAATTCCCCCCAAGCAGATACAGGTTCACTGGACAAAGGGCCAAGCAGGGAAGGAGTCCAAGAATGACAAGAACGGTATGACCAAAGAAGCAATGGTCTTGCACCACTCGGGAGATAGGCTAATGGATCAGATCTCGCATGAGACCATCAAGCTCCCTCACCCGGTGCAGAAGCAATTGAAAAGCCAAGGATACCACATCGAGGATGAATGTCAGATGAAGGATGGCAGGGTATATGTTCCCCCAGTGTGCCGACCCAAGGTACTATGCCTCCACCATGATGCCCCAGTTGTGGGGCATCCAGGTGTGGATCAGACTGTCAAGCTGTTGTGGCGATACTATGACTGGGCCTCCCTGGCCAGAGACACCGCCGACTACATGAAACAATGTCCAAGGTGTGCCTAAACCAAGCCCTCGAATTGACCACCTGCCAGGGCCCTGCAGCCATTACCAATCCCCATGGGCCCCTGGCAAGATATCTCCATTGATTTCATCACTGGTCTCCCCCTCTCCAACTCATACACTGCCATACTCACTGTTGTCAACTGCTTTTCCAAAGCAGTCAAGCTCATTCCTTGCGATACCACCTGTACTTCCCTCAACCTCGCTGATATTTACCTTCATCATGTGTGGAAGCACCACGGCCTCCCTAGATCCATCGTCTCAGATTGAGGTCCCCAATTTGCATCTCGCCTCATGGCTGATCTCTGCTGCCAACTCCAGATTGACCAGCATCTCTCTACCGCATACCACCCACAGACTGATGGACAGACCAAACGGATGAACCAGGAGGTAGGACAATACCTTAGGACCTACTGTGCAGACCACCCAGACTCCTGGAGCGATTGGCTCCCACTTGTGCAGTTCACCATTAACTCCCAGACTTTGTCTGCCTCTGGTAAAACTCCCTTCCAGCTCACCCATACCTATGCTCCGGTTCTCGGAATTGAACCCACCGTCACCCAATCACCCACCGCTGATAACCTCGCCAACCAGTACACCAATCACTTGGCAGAAGCCTGAGAACACCTTCACGCCTTGCAAGATACAATGAAGCGAGCAGCCGCCAGTAAGTGTTCTCTGGCCCCCTCCTATTCCATTGGGGATTGGGTGTGGCTCTCCACTGAGCATCTTTCCCTTCTGGGTTCCCCAAAGCTCATTGATCGCTGGATTAGCCCATTTCCCATCATCAGTCTCATTGGCCCAAACACAGTCCACCTTGACCTCCCTGCCTCTTATCAAATCCACTCCATTTTTAATGTCTTGTGGGTGAAGCCCTTCTTGGCCCCGCTTCCTGGTCAGCACCCTCCTACCCCCAATCCCTCTTCCCTGGCTGCTGACCCTGCCACCCTTGAGTACGAGGTCGAGTATATTGTCGACTTCCATTTGGCCAGCCACAGCCTTCAGTATCTGGTCCATTGGAAGGGGTATGATATTTCCAAATGCACTTGAGAGTCCCACTCCAACCTCACTAACTCCCTGGACACCCTTGCTGCCTTTCACCGTGCCCACCCTTCCACCCCTCATTCTGTCTCCCACTCTGCCATTTGCACTATCTTCCCTTCTGCCCATCTGGTATCTGGGCCTTAAGGAGGGGGTAATGTTATGCTCACAGCTATGCTACATTCCTTTCTTTCCTACACTCCCTTCTTTAGCTACTTTCCTCCATGCCACAGTGCTGCAACTCAGTATTGCCCAAGTCCCCTTCCCACACTGGCTAGCACAGTACCCACAGCATTCCAGGCACTGGACCACGGTAGAGTAAAGACCCGATTACCCAGGTACTGATGCCACCTGCAGCACTTAGGCAATCCACAGTTGCAATGGCACCATATGCCGCCACCAGTTCACACCCCAATAGCAATACTCGCACATCGCACACCATAGTACGCCATTTGTTCCTACTTCAATGGCATTAACCTCGCAATGGCGCCATTGCTCACCACCCACTCCCACTCTGTTATGACCTCACTCGCGCCCCTATCTTTTTCCCTCTATTCCGCTTTCAGCCGCCCCCTATCCTGGTATCAGTACTTGTCTCAGGACCATGCTTACTAACAGCATTCACACACCACACAATGGCAGCACCAAGCTGTGTTTACCTTAGTAAGCAGTCCAGCCCCTTGGCACAACCCGATAACATCATCGCACCATATGGCACCATCTTAATGCCATCTCATGTCATCAGTGCCCAGGGCTGTGCAAACCAGTGCAGTGACTCCCCCATGACTCACCTTCAGCCAGTAGCATAAGTCCCTCGTTCCCACGTCTGCCCTAAATACCCATATATAGTTGCAAAGGAACAATAGATACAAACAACCTGTAACCATATATAAAGGTTGTCAATGCAGCCCCAAGATCCTCATTCAAGTTATCTTGGGTTTTCCCCTTAGTTCTCAGTCGACACTTGGGTTCCCACTAGCTCTTGTCCTTCCCTGTTACCACTGTCACACAGCTCACTATGCAGCCCCACCTAAGGGTTGTTTCACACTCCAGTAGCATTTAGCCCGCAGCACCACCCCACTCGCACAGACCAGGCCAGTTTTCGTCTCATACTTCCATATTTAGTATTCATGCTTGCCCTTACCTAGTTTAGGCTCCGCTTGAATCCCAATTGTAGTAGTATATAAGACCGCCTGTATTATATCAGAGCCCCAATCAATTCTTCCTGGGTTTTCCCTCACAAGGCACCCACTTCATAGAAAACTTGATCCACCTTTCCATTTCACTTCACTTCACTACACACCGCCTAGTGCTTCACACCCACAGTTGCCTCCGCTTGTACACCTCCCAGTGCCTTGCACCTGAGGTCGTTTCAACTCTTTGCTGACCCAAATGACTACATCCTGCCTACCTCACCTCCTCTCTCACCTGCCACCCTCCATCACCTCATAGCCAAGGCAGAAGAACACCAATGCCAGTGTGCTGCCTATACCACCTTTATAGAGGCACAACTCACTTGCCCCCTTTCCTCCTTGCCACACTATTGCACCTGTAATAGATCCTACCCCTTTTGTCACCTACAATGCTGATCCTGCCTGAACAGGCCCACCACTTCAAGTATCATGCAATCAGCAGATACTCCCAGCTGCCTTTGCCTCTGAAATGTCTTGTGGAGACCCACAAAGTATCTTTAACCTTTCTTTTTCTTACTTGTTACTCCCTTCTTGTCCTCCTCTTTGTACCTATGAATGTTCCCACTTTACTTCTATTACTCCCTGTTTTTTTCTTGTTTTATCAGTTTCTTATTACTTGTCTTTCTTACTTACTTCATTGTATGCACAGTTTAAGTGAACTGTAATACCCTTGTTCTTTTTGTCCACATCCCTCATGGCAAGTACTCTTTAGGTGCTACCTCCACTACTGCTTTATGTGAAGAAACTTTTCATTACAAAGTAAACCAAAATAGCTGGGCAAAAAACACCCAAACCAGCTGGTAGTTATTCTTTTGAAATTCAAAGCTCTTGGTTTAGCCATAGGGGGATTACTAAGCAAACTGAAGAAGTGCTCCGACCCAAGAAAGATAAGTGAAATGACCTCGGGCACTAGGTGCTAGGAGGCATATGAGCGAAGACGACTGTGGGTGCTGAGCACTAGGCGGCGTGTAGCGAAGTGAAGCAAAACGGAAGGATGGACCAATCTCCTAGTGAGCAGGTGCCTTGTGAGGAAAGACCCAAGAAGAATTGATTGGGGCTCCAATATAATACAGGCAGTCTTATATACTACTACAATTGGGATTCAAGTGGAGCCTAAAGTAAGTAAGGGCAGGCATAGATACTAAATATGGGAATGCAAGATGAAAACTGGCCTGGTCCGTGCAAGCGGGGCGATGCTGTGGGCTAAACGCTACTGGAGTGGGAAAGGGTGGTGAGCAATGGCACCATCACGAGGTTAATGCCATTGAAGTGGGAATGGATGGCGTACTATGGCGTGTGATGCGCGAGTATCGCTATTGGGGTGAGAGCGGATGGCAACATAAGGCACCATTGCAACTGTGGATTGCCTAAGTGCTGCAGGCGGCATCAGTACCCGGATAATCAGGTCTTTACTCTACTGTGGTCCAGTGCCCAGAATGCTGCAGATACTGTGCTACCTGGTGTGGAAAAGGGACTCAGGCAATGCCAAGTCATGGTGCTGTGGCATGAAGGAAAGTAGCTAAATAAGAGAAGGTAGGAAGGAATGGAATGTAGCATAGCTGTGAGCGTAACACGTCCCCCTCCTTAAGGCCCAGATTCCAGATGGGCAGAAGGGAAGAGAGCATGAATGGCGGAGTGAGAGATAGGATGAGGGGCAGAAGGGTGGGCATGGTGGAAGGCGGCGAGGGCATTGGGGGAGTTAGCAAGGTTAGACCAGAGTTCCCAAGTGCACTCAGAGATGTCATACCCCTTCCAATGAACCAGGTACTGAAGGCCACGGCCGGCCAAGTGGGAGTCAACAATGTACTCAACCTCGTATTCAAGGGTAGCAGGGTCAGCAGCCAGGGAAGAGGGATTGGGGGTAGGAGGGTGCTGACTGGGAAGTGGGGCTATGAATGGCTTAATCTGTGAGACGTTGAGAATGGGATGAATACAGTAAGAGGCAGGGAGGTTGAGGCAGACTGCATTATGGCTGACGAGACTGATGATGGGGAACAGCCTGATCCAGCGATCAATGAGCTTTGGAGAGCCTGGGATAGAGAGGTGCTCGGTGGAGAGCCACACCTTATCCCCAATAGAGTAGGAGGGGGCCAGAGAACGCCTACCAGCAGCTGCTCACTTCATTGTATCTTGTGAGGTGCGAAGTCATTCCTGGGCTTCTGCCAGATGATCCATGTATTGATTGGCTAGGTTATCAGCAGTGGGAGATTGGGTGACAGTTGGTTTGATTCTGAGAACCAGGGCATAAGTGTGTGTAAGCTGGAATGGGAACTTGCCGAAGGTGGAGGACACTTGGGAATTAATGGTGAATTGCGTGAGGGGGAGCCAATTGCTCCAGGAGTCTGGATGGTCAGCACAATAAGTCCAGAAGTATTGTCCTACCTCCCAGTTCATCCATTCAGTCTGTCCATCAGTCTGTGGGTGGAATGCAGTTGAGAGCCGCTGGTCAATCTGGAGTTGGCAGCAGAGGTCAGTCATGAGGTGGGAAGTGAACTGGGGACCCTGATTGGAGACGATGGATTTCGGGAGGTGGTGATGCTTCCAGATGTGGTGCAAGTAGATATTGGTGAGATCAAGGGAGGTACAGGTGGAGTCGCAAGGGATGAGTTTGACCACTTTGGAGAAGTAATCCACAATGGTGAGGATGGTGGTGTACAAGTTGGAGAGAGGGAGTCCAGTGATGAAGTCTATGGAAATGTCTTGCCAGGGACCTGACAGAATGGGTAATGGGTGGAGGGGCCTGGCTGGTGGCTTGTTAGAGGGCTTGACTTGGGCGCACCTTGGGCATCTCTTCACGTAGTCGGCAGCATCGATGGCCAGGGAGGCCCAGTCATAATGCCGCCGGAGTAACTCTATAGTCTGGGCAACCCTGGGATGGCCAGCTACAGGCACATCGTGGTGGAGGCAGAGTACCTCGGATCTGCAGGCAGGGGGTACATACACTTTGCCATTTTTCATGCGACATCCATCTTCAATGTGGTATCTCTGTCTTTCCAACCTCTTTTGCACTGGGTGAGGAAGCTTGATGGTCTCGTGTGAGATCTGGTCGGTCAGTCGGTCTCTGAAATGGTGTAGGACCATTGCCTTCTTGGTCAGTCCTTCCTTATCTTCATCAGACTTCTTCAGCCCTTTGCCTTGTGTCTGTCGAACCTGTATCTGTTCAGGGGAAATTACCACCACATCATGGTTGTCCTCGGCATCTCTGACAGCTAAATCTTCCCTTTGCAACAGGGCATTGGCTTTTCCCATGGTTGTGCCGGGCTTGTGGCACCATTTGAAATTGAAGTGGGAGAGGTACTGGGCCCAGCAGGCCTGTCTCCTGTTGAGGTTTTGTTGTGTCATGAACCACTTGAGGTTCTCATGGTCATTCCAGACCTCAAACTGTTCCTCAGCCCCTTTCAAGTAGTGTCACCAATCCTCCAAACCTCTAATCACACTCAGCATCTCCTTATCGGCTATGGAGTAGTTGTGCTCTTCCGGCATCATAGCATGCGAAGCGTAGGCCATGGGGTGCCACTTCTTGTCTTCTTCGACCAACAAGACGCCCCCGGTGGCATAGGAGGAGGCATCACACTTGAGCCAATACCTTTTGTTATGGTCCAGGTAGGCTAGAACATGGGCAGTGGTGAAGGTGTCTTTGAGGTGGTCGAAAGCCGCTTGGCGCTGGTCGGTCCAGCAGAAGGGTTCATCCTTTTTTGTCAGGTCATGGAGTGGCCGCACAATATGGGCGAAGTCCTGTATGAAGTGGCGATAGAAATTGGCCATGCCTAAAAAGGCCCAAACTCCTCGGACTGTGGTTGGGACTGGCCATTCCTTTATGGCGGTAACCTTGTTTGGGTCCATGCTTACCCCGTGTACTCCTATGATCATCCCAAGGAACTCCAATTCCATTACTCCAAAGGTGCATTTCTCTGGTTTAACAAAGAGGTCATTTTCTTCTAACTGCTTGAGGACCTCCAGAACTATTGCCTCATGGGCCTTCTGATCATTGGTGGAAGTGAAGATGAGTAGGTTGTTGATGTAGACCATTACGTTTTTGGCCATGTCAGCGAAGATGTTGTTCATCATGGTCTAGAAGGTGGCTGGTGAATTGCATAACCTGAAGAACATTACTAGTGGCTCAAAGGCGCCATGGTGGCAAGTGAAGGTGGCCTTCCACTCATCTCCTTCTTTGATTCAGACATTGTTATAGCCCCATCGGAGATCCATTTTGGTGAAGAGGCAAGCAGTGCGGAGCTTGTTGATTAGTTGGGTGATGAGTGGGAGCAGGTAGTTATTGTGGACCATATGCTCGTTGAGATACCTATAGTCCTGTACCATGCATTTTCATCCATCTTTCTTTGGCATGAAAAAAACCAGGGAGGTCTGTTCGGACTTGGAGGGCCGGATGTATCCTTTTGTGAGTTGCTCATCCACAAAGTTGTCTACCTCCTTTTGTTCCTGCAGGCTTAGGGGAATATTGTGGCCCTTCTTCAGCACAAAAGTGTCTTTTAGCTCGATGGCATGATCCCATGGTTTTCGAACTGGCATTTGCTCGGACTCCTTCTGCTCAAAGGTTTTGAGGTAGTAATGGTACACCGGGGGTACTAACTCTTGAGGAGTTTTTCCTTCTTGCAGTTTTCCAGTGCCCCATTGCTCCTTGGTGACCTGGACTTCTAGTTCTTCTGCTTGGCAGATAACCTGTGATACTCCAGAGTAGTTACATAACTCTGGGCAGTCTGGCATATAAACCATTCGGGTCTTCCAATTGATCTGTGGGTTGTGTTCTTTTAGCCATGTATACCCCAGAATCAGATCTTTGCTTCCTAAATCTGTTACCTCTACCCAGGTCTTTTCCACATGACCCTGGTATTCCAATAAGACAGTGGCCACATGGGTTACAGGTCCTGCTTTATTTGGGGTCCCATCAGCATTGTAAACATATATGAGCTGTGGGAGTTCTTTAGTAGGGATACAATTTTGGCAGACATACTCTTGGTGTATGAATGAAGACTGGGTGCCACTATTGAGCAGGGTGGATGCCGGTGTGAAGTCACCAGTACGGGTCTTGATCTGGACCTGCATAAGTATCTCTTTTCTTTTCTATTGCCCTAGTATGTGAATCTGCGGGGGGTTAGTCAGGGTTTCTTTGCGTGCGTGCAGGGGAGTATACTTGTTAGAGGAATTAAGCACAGCATTTGGTTCATGGTTGCCACTGAGCCACTGGGGAGCAGACTCCTCTAGACTGGGCAATCTAAGGGGAATACACCATTCTCAGTCTTTAAAAATGATAACATGGGTAATAGGGGCATGCTTTGTTGGAATCTTACCGGCCCTTGGAACACCCAACACATTCCTTAGGCCCTGCCTTTTCCCTTTATCTGGGATTCTTTGATTGGAAAATCCAAACCCATCTCTGGGTTGTTTCTCTTGCATATTTCTTCTTCCAACTTGGCAATTCTTACTGGGGCTTCTCCATCTGTGGGTCCTTCATCTTCTGCTAGTGGTATCCTCCACAGCGTTTTCCTTTTGGTGCAATAAGCACTATGCCCACCATGAACAAACTTACAGGCTGGGCATTGGTTGATCTTTGGCTTCCGGCATTCTCGAATTCTGTGGCCAGTCTGTTTGCAATTGAAACACTTTGCGTGGGCGTCGCTGCTTGGGAGGGCATATACATCTTCTTCGGTGTTCTCCTGCACTAACCCTCGACTGCTAATCCTCGTAGGGGCCTTCCTTTCATACCCCCTTATGAAGCTGAGTGCTTCCATTGTGCATCCGGTCTTCCTGATGTTGTTCAAATAGAGCACTGGTTTATCTTGATGCTTTCTTTCCTTGAAAATCTGCAATATGATGTGTCAGGCTGTGTTTTGTTCCAAGAGGTGGACCACATGCATATCATCAATTTGCACTTGCTGGTATAGGGCTTCCCAGTGGACTAGATAATCATTGGTCTGCATGTTCTGCTGCTTGAATTCCTCCAGCTGGCAGCATGCCCAGTTTTTCTGGTTTGTGGCATGGAATAGGCCTTCTATCTTGGCCTCGCAGTCCTTCCACAAGTAGGCGTTTCCTCAGGCTAACTGGGTTTGCATGAAGGGGCCGGCTTTGGGTCCTTTGAGCTGGGATAGTATGGCCACAACCACTTCATAACTTCCAGTGGGGGCAACATGCGCATTGATGCAGAGCCATGCTTTCATCTTGGCCCACCATTCTTCAAATTTGGCAATTGATCCATCATATTTGCCCAGATCTGTGAACAATTCAACTTTCTTTGAGGTACCTGGAGGGCCCACTGCAGCGATCTGGCCCTGGAGAGTGGCTACTGTGCCTTGTCCTACTGTCACCAGCTACTCGAGACAGATAATCTCATTGTTGGATGCATGCAGCAATTGAGCAAGTTGGATATTCTAAGTGGTGACGGTGGTGAACTCAGCCGCAATGGCAGCGAGTTTGTCTGGTAGAGGAATAGTGGGGTCTGTGATGGTATCGAGGAGTACCTGCGACATACTGGAAGCAGACTTCTTTCTTGATTACCAGCGCCTTGTGTTTCTTATACCAGCTGTGGCTGGGCCTTTCAAATGGCAGCAGCACTAAAGGTCTTGCGTGGACTATGGTCTTCTGATCTCGATAGTCTCCTGGACGCGGCCTATTGAGGATCCTGATTACTCTTCCTTTAGGATGCGTTGGATGTTCTCTTGGCTTGCTAAGTAATCCCCCTATAGCTTGGGCCAGGAACTTTAGTTCAATTAAATCTGTATGGGATAACTACCAGTTGTCCTGGGGTGCTGACTCAGCCCAGTTGGTAGGTGTGTTCTCATAACAGAAGTTGTGGCCTCATGTGCCGGTGGGTGTGGAGATGATGAGGGAGTATTTGCCTATGGGTAACTGCAAAGAAATCAAAAGGGTATTGTGATCAAACTGAACGCGGGTGAGAAGATGATAAATGCAGAACACAAGTAACAAGAAAGAAATAAAACAAGAAGCTAAAAGGGAGTACCAGAAGAAAAGCGGAAGCATTCTTGGAAAAGAAGGCTAAAACTAAAAAGGGGGAAGGCACAAAGATGTAAGTACAAAAAGAAAGGCTAAAGGAACTTGCTGGGTGTTACGAACGCGCTGTACTCGATGCTACACACGGGCCTGCGTTACACTTTTTTCTTCTCTTTGGCCCTTAGCTCAGTCGCTCGCACTCCCTCACTACCATTCCAGCACCCGACGATGCCCTACGACATAGTGCTCCTTGTCCCTCGTCGCCCTACAGTCACCCTTCGCCTTTGTCTCTACTACAGCTTCCTGCACATGACCTACAGTCCCACAGTCACCTGACAATTACACGATCTATCAGTGATGCCTCACGGCACAGTCTCACACCTAGTCACATGACCCCGCACGTGATATGATCTAGACCCACTCGCATAGCCACTTGGCACAGCCTTCATGCCTTGGATAAGGCATGGCCCCTTCAAATGGCAGACCCCAGCACTCGTAGACAACGCCACCCCTTGAGACATAGAGACCCTGGACCCCTTCACAGTCGCCCAGCACCCACATGCATACATGCTCACCGCTACATGGCTCATACCCCGCAGATAGGCTCATCTAATGGCTCTCGCCCCTCGGACTTGCTCATGGTATGTTATCACATCGCAGCCCTTAGCCTTGACATCGCCTTCGGCATTCCGAACCTCCCGGTCCTGCTCTGCAGCCCTGCATCACACCACATCCCACCATAGTCATGCAATCGCTCACCATCGCATTGCCCTCGTACCTCGGCCTATAGTGATACTCACGCATAGACACCGGCATGACTCACACGGACTCATGACCAATATTCATTTGCCCGCACCACAGCCTACACCTTGCACCATACAGCCCTGCATAGCCGCACACTGCCCCGCACTACCCCGAGCATAGCCCCGCTCACACGGACCAAGACCTTCCTTTGACCCACAGAGACCCATGAACTCCGCAGACCATATATGGTAACTAAGCCGGCCCTTGACGGACCATATGTAGTAATAGTGTACAAATAGATACAAATACTGTAACAGTATATAAACCCTAGCCGCTACCCTCCTAGACCCCAGCTTATCATTGATGGGTGGTGGCAAGGACTAACACTACCACTGACAGGTAGTGGCCTCACAAGCTACTAGACCTAGACCCACAATGCTGCTGTACCACTAGGGTCTTGGAGGCTATCGACTAGGCTACTGTATAAATGCCTATTGCCTTCCCCGTTCATACCAGACTATCATAAGACTGACAGCAGCAAGGCTCCCCTTGAAGACACATTGCAACTCTCACCATCACTATTGACATTCGCCACTACTAGCCCTAGGCTTGACAGCTCAGGCTCGAGTTGTTTCACTGGGCCGCCGCAGAAGGTTTCTTGGGCAGAGGTGGCCTGGCTCGGCTAGACTGCACACCAATATGGTACCGGATGTCCTGGACTATCTCAGGTGTGAGTGGGATGGTGGGAAACGAAAGGGGTGGCAAAGGCAATCTGGCTTACAACAGGCGCGGTAGTCTGGGAAAGGGGGCAGGGGAGCGGCAAGCTGGGCCTCTATGCAAGCACAATACTTGGTGTAGTGGCAGGTTTGCTCTTCAGCCTCAGCGATGTAGGGCGCTGCTGCTCCCTACAGTTGTATAGCTCCATTCTGCACCATTCCACAGGTCCCCTGTTGCACCCCGTCCAGTGTCCATGGCATCTAGTTTGAGTCCAGTAGGTTCCCAATCATTCCCAATCATTCCCTTTAATCCTAGATTCTATCTATTCCTATTTGTTTGAGTCTACTTATTTATTCAGTGATACTTATTCATGGACTACACTTTTTTCTTGATACTTTTGCTTACTAATCAGAACACATTACGGGGTATTTTTCATTCCCTCATCATCTCGCAAGGGAGAATTTCATTCCTGCACAAGTCTGAGGCTGCAGATTGCCAGACTTTGTGTTTGTTTTCTACTTGAGTGACCAGACGACTCTAGCAAATCCCTGATCAAGAACCCCCTGGGTCGAGAACCAAAACTCGCCCACTCATATTTCTTACTTTACAGTGATGAGGCGGTATAGGGTGGATGGAGATGGGACAGGTGGTGTTGGGGGAATGAAGTTGTTCGGGTCGGTGACAGCAACAGGGGATGGGGGATAAACAAGTGTGGGCATATCTGATGCCCTGGACCTCATGGCGAAATCTGCTATAGCCTGGTCAATCTCTTCCCACAGCTCTCTCTGCTCTCTCTCAGCAGCAGCAGCAGCATTGGCTTCAAGATGGGAAGCGACGGTGGCAAGAAGATTGAGGTTGATGGGGCGAACTGGGCAAGGGGCGACTACTAGACAGTGTCTGCCTGTTGAGCTGCCAACTACAACAGCGGGGGCTGACTTGGCATGTATAGTGTTCACTAGTGTCCTTCCATGTCAATAAGGGGACGCAGGTACTGCTCTGCTTACTGATAATACAAAGGTTGGTGATAGGTGGGGCCTTTGGGGTGGTCAGATAGTGACAGCGGCAAAGAGGAGAATCAATTCTTAATGAAATCACCTCAGGCACTAGGTGCTAGGAGGCATATGAGCGAAGACGACCATGGGTGCTGAGCACTAGGCAGCATGTAGCGAAGTGAAGCAAAACGGAAGAATGGACCAATCTCCTAGTGAGCAGGTGCCTTGTGAGGGAAGACCCAAGAAGAATTGATTGGGGCTCCAATATAATACAGGCAGTCTTATATACTACTACAATTGGGATTCAAGTGGAGCCTAAAGTAAGTAAGGGCAGGCATAGATACTAAATATGGGAATATAAGATGAAAACTGGCCTGGTCCGTGCAAGTGGGGCGATGCTGTGGGCTAAACGCTACTGGAGTGGGAAAGGGTGGTGAGCAATGGCACCATTGTGAGGTTAATGCCATTGGAGTGGGAACAGATGGCGTACTATGGTGTGTGATGCACGAGTATCACTATTGGTGTGAGACCCGGTGGTGATATAAGGTGCCATTGCAACTGTGGATTGCCTAAGTGCTGCGGCCGGCATCAGTAGCCGGGTAAATGGGGCTTTACTCTACTGTGGTCCGGTGCCCGGATGCTGTGGCTACTGTGCTTACCGGTGTGGGAAAGGGACTCGGGCAAGACTGAGTCATGGTGCTGTGGCATGGGTCAAAGTGGCTAAAGAAGGCAATGAAGGAATGAATGGAACGTAGCATAGCCATGAGCATTACATGACCCCCTCCTTAAGATCCAGATTCCAGATGGACACCAGGGAAAATAGCACGAATGGTGGAGTGAGAGACAGGATGAGGGGTGGAAGGGTGGACACAGTGAAAGGCGGCAAGGGCATTAGGGGAGTTAGCAAGGTTAGACCGGGGTTCCCAAGTGCGCTTGGAGATGTCATACCCCTTCCAATGAACCAAATACTGAAGGCCACAGCTGGCCAAGTGGGAGTCAACAATGTACTCAACCTCGTATTCAAGGGTAGCAGGGTCAGCAGCCAGGGAAAAGGGATTGGGGTGAGGGGGGTGCTGACCAGGAAGTGGGGCGATGAACGGCTTAACCCACGAGACATTCAGGACAGGGTGAATACAGTAGGAGGTGGGGAGGTTGAGACGAACAGCATTGGGGCCGACAAGACTGAGGATAGGGAATGGCCCAATCCAGCGATCAGTGAGTTTTGGGGAGCCTGGAATAGAGAGGTGTTCGGTGGACAACCAAACCTTATCCCCAATAGAGTAGGAGGGGGCTAGAGAACGCTTACCTGTGGCTGCTCGCTTCATTGTATCTTGTGAGGTGCGGAGTCGTTTGCGGGCTTCCACCAGATGGTCAGCATATTGGTTGGCAAGGTTGTCAGCTATGGGCGATTGAGTGATGGTAGGTTCTATTCTGAGAACCGGGGCATAGGTGCGGGTGAGCTGGAAAGGGGTTTTACTGGAGGCAGATGAGACCCTGGAGTTAATTGTGAATTGCGCGAGTGGGAGCCAGTTGCTCCAAGAGGTAGGCTGATCAGCACAATAGGTCTGGAGGTACTGCCCTACCTCGCAGTTCATCTGCTCGGTTTGCCCATCAGTCTGCAAGTGGTAGGTGGTGGACAGTTGTTGGTCAATTTGGAGCTGGTGGCAGAGGTCTGTCATGAGATGTGAAGCGAACTGGGGGTCCCAATCCGAGACGATGGATTTCAGGAGGTCATGGTGCTTCCAGATGTGGTGTAGGTAGATATTGGCGAGATCAAGGGAAGTGCAAGTGGAGTCGCAGGGGACAAGCTTGACCGCTTTGGAGAAGCAGTTGACAATGGTGAGTATGGCAGTGTATGTGTTGGAGAGAGGGAGTGAAATGACCTCAGGCACAAAGGCAAGGAGGCATCGAGTGGGACGAGCAAAACAATGTCCCAGGTGCTAAGCACAAGGAAACTAGTAGCGAAGTGAAGCGAAATGGAAAGATGAATCAAACTCCTTATAAGTGGGTGCCTTGTGAGGGAAGACCCAAGAAGAATTGATTGGGGCTCCGATAATTTACAGGCAGTCTTATATACTACTACAAACGGGATTCAAGCGGAGCCTAAAGTAAGTAAGGGCAGGCATGGTTACTAAATAAGGAAGTGCGAGACAGAAACTGGCCTGGTCCGTGCAAGCGGGGTGATGCTGCAGGCTAAATGCTACTGGAGTGGGAAAGGGTGGTGAGCGATGGCGCGATCGCGAGGTTAATGCCATTGGAGTGAGAACGGATGGCGTACTACGGCACAATAGCAGGAGTATCGCTATTGGTGTGGGAGCGGATGGCGTGATATGGCATGCGATGCGCAAGTATCGCTATAGGTGTGAGACCGGGTGGCGACAGATGGCGCCATTGCAACTGCAGATTGCCTAAGTGCTGTGGTGCGGCACCAATAGCCGGGTAACCGGGGCTTTACTCTACTGTAGTCCGGTGCCCGGATGCTGCGGCTACTGTGCTTACTGGTGTGGGAACAGGACTCGGGCAGGACCAAGTTGCGGCGCTGTGGCGTGGGTCAAAGTAGCTAAAGAAGGGAATGTAGGAGAGAAGGGAACATAGCATAGCCGTGAGCGTTACAGGGAGCCCAGTGATGAAGTCCACCGAGATATCTTGCCAAGGCCCTGAAGGAATGGGTAGTGGCTGGAGGGGCCCTGCAGGTGGCTTATTAGAGGGCTTGGTCTGGGCGCACCTCGGGCATCTTTTCACGTAGTCAGTGGCGTCAATGGCCAGGGAGGCCCAATTATAATGCTGCTGGAGTAACTCCACAGTTCGTGCAACCTTGGGATGGCCGGCCACCAGCGCATCATGATGGAGGTGGAGTACCTCGGGTTGGCAGGCTGGGGGTACGTACACTTTGCCATCTTTCATGCGGCATCCATCCTCAATGTGGTATCCTTGCCCTTCTAACCTCTTCTGTACTGGGGTGGGAAGCTTGATGGTCTCATGTGAAATCTGGTCTGTTAGTCAATCTCCGGAGTGGTGCAGGACTGTGGCCTCTTCGGTCATCTTTTCTTCCATGGCAGACTTCCTCAGCCCCGTCCCTTGAGTCCTTCGGACCTGTATCTGCTCGGGGGGAATAACTACCACATCATGGTTGTCCTCTGCATCTCCAACTGCTAGATCTTCCTGACATGACAACACATCTGCCTTTCCCATGGTTGTGCCAGATTTGTGGCACCACTTGAAGTTAAAGCAGGAGAGGTACTGGGCCCAGTGGGCCTGGCGCCGATTGAGGTTTTGCCTTGTCATGAACCACTTGAGATTTTCATGGTCATTCCACACCTCAAATTGCTGTTCAGCTCCTTCCAAGTAGTGTTGCCAATCCTCTAATCCCCGGATTACACTTAACATCTCCTTGTCGGCTATTGGGTAATTGCGCTCTTCCAGAGTTATTGCATGGGAGGCATAGGCTACGGGATGCCATTGGTCTTCTTCTTCCACTAACAGGACCCCTCCAGTTGCATAGGAGGAGGCGTCACATTCGAGCCAGTACTTCTTGTTGTGGTCCGGGTAGGCTAGGACCAGTATGGTGGTGAAGGTTTCTTTGAGGCGATCGAAGGCTGCCTGGCGATGCTCGGTCCAGCAGAAGGGCTCATCTTTCTTTGTTAGGTCATGGAGTGGCCACACAATATGGGCGAAATCTTGGATAAAGCAGCGGTAGAAGTTGGCCATGCCTAAGAAGGCCCAGACTCTGTGGACTGTAGTGGGAACTGGCCATTCCTTTATGGCAGTAACCTTGCTTGGGTCCATGCTTACCCTGTTTACTCCTACAATCATCCCGAGGAACTCCAACTCCTTTACTCCGAAGGTGCACTTCTCTGGCTTGACAAAGAGGTCGTTTTCTTCTAACCTTTTTAGGACCTCCAGGACTACAGCCTCGTGGGCTTTCCGGTCATTGGTTGGGGTGAAGATGAGAAGGTCATCAATGTACACCATCACGTTCTCAGCCATGTCCACGAAGATGTCATTCATCATTGTCTGGAATGTCGCAGGTGAGTTGCAAAGCCCGAAGAACATGACGAGCGGCTCAAATGCGCCACGATGGCAGGTGAAGGCGGCCTTCCATTCATCTCCTTCTTTGATCCGGACATTGTTATAGCCCCATCGGAGATCCATCTTGGTGAAGAGTCAAGTGGTGCATAGCCTGTCGATCAGCTGGGCAATGAGTGGCAATGGGTAGTTGTTGCAAACTGTATGCTCATTGAGGTACCTGTAATCTTGTACCATGCGCTTCCGACTGTCTTTCTTTGGTACAAAGAACACCGGAGAGGTTTGTTCAGACTTGGAGGGGCAGATATAGCCCTTGGCGAGTTGTTCATCCACAAAGTCGTCCACTTCCTTCTGTTCTTGTGGACTAAGGGGGATGTTGCGGCCCTTCTTCGGGACAAATGTATCTTTTAGCTCAATGGCATGGTCCCATGGTTTTCGCACTGGCATTCTCTCAGACTCCTTCTGCTCAAAGGTCTTGAGGTAGTGGTGATACACCAGGGGTACTAGCTCTCAGGGAGCTTTTCCTTCTTGCTGTTTTCCGGTGTACTGTTGCTCCTCGGCAACCTGGACTTCCAATTCTTCAGCTCTGCAGATAACCCGCAATACTCCGGAGTAGTTGCATAACTCCAGGCAATCTGGCATGTGGACCGTGCCGGTCTTCCAATTGATCTGTGGGTTGTGTTCTTTTAGCCATGTATATCCCAAAATCAGATCTTTGCTTCCTAGATCAGTTACCTCTACCCGGGTCTTTTCCATATGACCCTGGTATTCCAATAGAACAGTGGCTGCATGGGTAACAGGCCCCGCTTTGTTCGGGGTCCCATCGGCGTTGTAGATATATATGGGCTGTGGGAGCTCTTCAGTGGGGATATGGTTTTGGCGGACATACTCTCGGTGTATGAATGAGGACTGGGTGCTGCTATCGAGCAGGGTGGATGCCAGTATGAAGTCGCCAGTGCAGGTCTTGATCTGGACCTGCATGAGTATCTCTTTCCTCTTCTGCTGCCCTAGTATGCGAATCTGCGGGGGGTTAGTCGGGATTTCTTTACATGCATGTGGGGGAATATACTTGTTAGAGGAATTAAGCATGGCATTTGGTTCACGGTTGCCGCTGAGCCGCTGGGGAGTGGACTCCTCTAGACTGGGCAATCTAAGGGGAATACACCATTCTTGGTCTTTAGAGATGATAACATGGGTGATAGGGGTGTGCTTGGTTGGAGTCTTACCGGCCTTTGGAACACCCAACGTGTTCCTTAGGCCCTGCCTTTTCCCTTTATCTGGGATTCTTCAATCGGAAAATCCAAACCCATCTCCAGGTTGTTTCTCTTGCATATTTCCTCTGCCAACTCAGCAATCCTAACCGGCACTTCGGAGCTGGTGGGTTCTTCATTCTTGGCTAGCAGTATCCTCCACAGCATTTTCCTTTTGGTGCAATAAGCACTATGCCCACCATGAACAAACTTACAGGCTGGGCATTGATTTATCTTTGGCTTCTGGCATTCTCAAATTCTGTGGCTGGTTTGCTTGCAATTGAAGCACTTTGCGCAGGCATCGCTGCTTGGGAGGGCATATACATCTTCTTCAGTGTTCTCCTGCGCTAACCCTCGACTGCTAATCCTTGCAGGGGCCTTCCTTTCGTACCCCCTGATGAAGCCAAGCACTTCCATTGTGCATCCGATCTTCCTAATGTTGTCCAAATAGAGTGCCAGCTTGTCCTGGTGCTTTCCTTCCTTGAAGATCTGTAAAATGATGTGGTGGGCCGTATTTTGCTCCAAGAGTTGGACCACGTGCGTGTCGTCGATCTGTGCTTGCTGGTATAGGGCTTCCCAGCGGACTAAGAAGTCGTTGGTCTGCATGTTCTGCTGTTTGAATTCTTCCATAGGTATGTGTTTCCTTGGGCGAGGCGAGTTTGTGCGAAGGGGCCGGCTTTAGGTCCTTTGAGCCAGGAGAGTACTGCCACAACCACTTCATAACTTCCTGCGGGGGTGATGTGTGCATTAATATGGAGCCATGCTTTCATCTTGGCCCACCATTCTTCAAATCTGCCAATGGACCTGTCATATTCACCTGGGTCTTGGAACAATTCAACTTTCTTTGAAGTACCTGGAGGGCCCACTGCTGCGATCTGGCCCTGGAGTGTCGCTACTGTTGTCTATCCAGTGGTCACCAGTTGCTCGAGATGGATAATCTCGTTGTTGGATGCGTGCAGTGATTGAGTGAGTTGGATATTCTGGCTGGTGACGGTGGTGAACTCAGCCACAATGGCAGTGAGTTTGTCCAGTAGAGGAATAGTGGGGTCTGTGATGGTATCGAGGAGTACCTGTGACATACTGGAAACGGACTTCTTTCTTGATTACTGGCACCTTGTGTTTCTTATACCAGCTGCGGCTGGGCCTTTCAAATGGGAGGGGCGCTAGAGGTCTTGTGCGGACTACAGTCTTCTGATCTCAATAGTCTCCTGGATGCAGCCTATTGAGGATCCGGATTACTCTTCCTTCTGGATGCGTGCGTCATTCTCTCGGCTTGCTAAGTAATCCCCCTATAGCTGAAGCTGGGAACTTTAGTTCAATTTAATCTGTAATAAAAGCTACCAGTCGTCCTGGGGTGCTGACTCTGCCCAGTTGGTAGGTGTGTTCTCGTATCTGAAGTTGCAGCCTTGTGTGCCAGTAGGTGTGGAGATGATGAGGGAGTATTTGCCTGTGGGTAACTGCAAGGAAATCAAAAGGGTATTGCGATCAAACTGAACGCAAGTGAGAAGACGATAAATGCAAAACACAAGTAACAAGAAAGAAATAAAACAAGAAGCTAAAAGGGAATACCAAAAGAAAAGCGGGAACATCCTTGGAAGTGAAAGCTAAAACTAAAAAGGGAGGAAGGCACAAAGATGTAAGTACAAAAAGAAAAATTAAAGGAACTTGCTGGGCTGCTTCAGAAGGTTTCTTGGGTGGAGGCAGCCTGGCTTGTTGAGACTGTGCACCAGTACAGTACCGGATGTCCCGGACTGTCTTGGGTGTGAGTGGAATGGCAGAAAACGGAAGGGGTGGCAAAGGCGATCCGGCCTACAGCAGGCATGGTAGTCTGGTGAAGGGGGAAGGGGAGCAGCGAGCTGGGCTTCTATGCAGGCTGCATACTCCTCGTAGCAGCGGGTCTGTTCTTCGGCTTTGGCGGGTCTGTTCTTCGGCTTTGGCGGGTCTGTTCTTCGGCTTTGGCGATGAGCCAGCAAAGAGTGGAAGGTGAAGGGATAGGTGGTGTGGGGCGAACAAAGTTGTTCAGGTCAGTGTCAGTGACTGGGGATGGGGGATAAACAAGTGTGGGCGTATCTGAAGCCCTGGACCTTGCGGCAAAGTCTGTGATAGCCTGGTCAATCTCTTCCCACAGCTCTCTCTGCTCTCTCTCAGCAGCAGCAGCAGCATTGGCTTCGAGATGGGAAGCGACGGTGGTGAGAAGGTTGAGGTTGATGGGGTGAATTGGGCGAGGGGTAACTACTAGACAGTGTCCACCTGTTGAGCTGCCAACTACAACAGCGGGGGCTGACTTGGCATGTGTACTGTTCACTAGTGTCCTTCCATGTCAATAAGGGGATGCGGGTTCTGCTCTGCTTACTGATAGCAAATAGGTTGGTGATGAATGGGGTGTTCGGGGCAGTCGGATGGGCGACAGTGGTGAATGGGGGAATCAATTCTTAATGAAACAACCTCAGGTACAAAGGCAAGGAGGCATTGAGTGGAATGAGCAAGACAAAGTCCTGGGTGCTAGGCACAAGGAGACAAGTAGCGAAGTGAAGCGAAACGGAAAGGTGGATCAAACTCCTTATAAGTGGGTGCCTTGTGAGGGAAGACCCAAGAAGAATTGATTGGGGCTCTGATAATTTACAGGTGGTCTTATATACTACTACAAACAGGATTCAAGCGGAGCCTAAAGTAGGTGAGGGCAGGCCGAGTTACTAAGTATGGAAGTGCAAGACGAAAACTGGCCTGGTCCATGCGAGCGGGGTGATGCTGCGGGCTAAACACTACTGGAGTGGGAAAGAGTGGTGAGCGATGGTGCCATCACGAGGTTAATGCCATTGGAGTGGGAACAGATGGCGTACTATGGCATGCGATGCGCGAGTATCGCTATTGGTGTGAGACCCGGTGGCGACATAAGGCACTATTGCAACTGTGGATTGCCTAAGTGCTACAGCCGGCATTAGTAGCTGGATAAACAGGGCTTTACTCTACCATGGTCCGGTGCCTGGATGCTGCAGCTACTGTGCTTACCGGTGTGGGAAAGGGACTCGGGCAAGACCAAGTCGTGGCGCTGTGGCATGGGTCAAAGTGGCTAAAGAAGGCAATGAAGGAATGAATGGAACATAGTGTAGCTGTGAGCATTACAATAACCCAGCAGAATGCATAGCTTGCAGGGTCGTTGCACACCTCAAACAACAAAATCTTGCAGCTGGAGCAACTGGTTACCATTGGACAACAAACAGTCACAGTACTCCAAGGCCAGCTCACAGCCACTGGTCCCCCTAGGACAGTGAAGAAGATTGAATTGTTTGCTGATCCTAGTGAGTATGATGGCAACATTGCCAAATTTGAAGAATGGTGGGCAAAGATAAAGGCATGGCTCAATGTGAACACCCATGTCACCCCTGCTGCAAGCTATGAAGCAGTCATCATGGTACTTTCCTGCCTCAAAGGACCCAAAGCCAGACCATTTGCACAAACCTGCCTTGCCCAGGGTAATGTCTACACCTGAAATGACCTAGAAAGAGAGGTCGAAGGATTATTCTGGGCTGCAAATCAGAAAGACTGGGCATGCCGACAGTTGGAAGAGTTTAGGCAGGGAGGAATGAGGACCAATGACTTCCTAGTCTGATGGGAAGCTGAAACAACCTCAGGTGCTAGGCACTAGGAGGTGTATGAGAAAGTAAAGCAAAGTGGGATAAGTGGATCAATCTCCTAGTATATAGGTGCCTTGTGAGGGAAGACCCAAGAAGAATTGATTGGGGCTCTGATATAATACAGACAGTCTTATATACTACTACAAAATGGATTCAAGCGGAGCCTAAATAAGATGAGGGCAGGCAAGAATACTATACATGGAAATGCAAGACAGAAACTGGCCTGGTCCATGTGAGTGGGGCAGTGTAGAGGGAGAAACACTACTGGAGTGAGAACGGAAGGTGTGATATGGCATGATAGTGGGTTAAATGCCATTGGAGTGGGAAAGGAAGGCATACTATGGTGTGCTAGCAGGAGTATCACTATTGGCATGGGAGTGGGTGGCGTGCTAAGGTGCCATCACAACTGCAGGTTTCCCAAGAGCTGCAGGTGGTGTGAGTATCTGGGTAATTGAATTTTTACTCTATTATGGTCTGGCATCTGGAATGCTGTGGGTACTAAGCCACCTGGTGTGGGAACAGTTCTCAGTTGGTCCCAAGTCACAGCGCTGTGGCATGGGCAGGAGTAGCTAAAGAAGGGAATGTAGGAAAGAGTGGGATGTAGCGTAGCCATGAGCATAACAGAAGCATTGTACCAACAGGTGGACATTGATGATACCCATGCTGTTCACCTCTTGGAGCAGAACACCTCCCAGCCCATTATCATGCAGATCTTCAAGGAAGGAAAATGCTTTGATAGCCTGGCAGTCTATCTGACCAATATTTGAAAGATTGGCACTGTGATGGAGGCACTCCAGTATATCTGAGGGGCAGAGAGAAGGATACCAGCCTGAATTAGCATGAGAGGGTTGGCCAAAGAAAATGCCAAAGAAGCAGTCTTCACCCTCAATAGCAGTGATAGCAGGGCCAAGTACTTTAATTGCAAATGCACTGGTCATTGAATCAAAAATTGTAGGCAGCCATGAATCAATCAATGCCCCTCTTGCAAGTTTGTTCAGGGTGGCCATAGTGCCCAATGCAAGTTAAGGAGGACTATCAGATGGATCCTGTTGGCTGAAGGAGAGGAATTTGACCACAATGCCCCACTAAGGATGGAAGAGTTAGCCACAGTGGTGAAGAAGCAGAACAACCCCAAGGAAGAGTTGGGTTTTCAGGTTGTCCAGTACAACAACAAGGGAAAAGGCAGAGCCTGAAGAGTGCATTAGGTGCCCTAACAGCTAGAGAAAGATTCATTGCATGTTCCTACTGTTTCCAAATCACTTCTGATAACTGTATAGTACCCATCTTCATGGCTGGTCAAGAGGAGCCCACTCAGTGGCTTGGTGGTGACCATGAACCAAAAGCTGTGCTTAATTCCTCTTCATACCCCACTCCACCACTGACTCCCCCATGTATGCAAACCCTGACAACCACTCCCCCAGTAATCCACATTCTTAACACCAACTGACAAGAGATTGCCTTAAAAGTAAATGTCAAAGCCAAGACCAGCAATTTCATGCCTGCCTCTGCACTGCTCAATAGTGGAGCCCAGTTTATTTTCATTCACAGAGACTTCACCAAGCAGCACAACATCCCTCTTGAATGTATACTCATCTACAACACAGATGGAACTCCCAACAAAGCAGGGCCTGTAATGCATACAGCCACAGTCCTTCTCAAATATTAAGAACATACTGAGAAAACCAAGGTTGAAGTAACTGATCTGGAAGAGAAGGATCTCATCCTAGGATACCCTTGGTTAAAAACACATAACCCCCAGATCAACTGGAAGAAAGGAATCATAGACCTCCTGGAATGCCCTGAGTTGTGCAACTATGAAGGAATCTCCCAGGTGGTACAGTGAGCTGAAGAACAGGAGAAAGAAGCAGGAAAAAAAGTGAAAGAGATTGCAGGAGTATCTGCCAAAGAGCCAAGGGCCCAGGATCTAGTGCCAAAAGAGTACCACCCATACCTCCAGGTGTTCCAGCAAAAGGAATTAGAACACATGCCTATACAAAAGCCCTGGGACCATGCCATTGAGTTGAAGGACTCCTTTAAGCTAAGAAAGGGGTGGAACATTCCCCTAAGTCTGCAGGAACAAAAGGAGGTGGATGAGTTCATTGATGACCAACTAAGGAAGGGTTACATCCAACCCTTGAAGTCCAAGCAGACAGTACTGGTCTTCTTTGTGCCAAAGAAGGATGGAAAGAAGTGTATGGTCCAAGACTATTGGTATCTCAACAAACACACCATATACAATAACTATCCCCTTCCCTTGATCTCGCAACTCATTGACCAGCTCAAAAGCATGTGCCTCTTCACTAAAATGGACCTACATTGGGGATACAACAATATCCACATCAAAGAAGGAGACAAATGGAAAGCAGCATTCACATGCCATCAAGGGTCATTTGAGCCCCTCATCATGTTCTTTGGGCTGTGTAACTTGCCAGTCACTTTCCAAACAATGATGAATGAAATCTTTGCAGACATGGCTGCCAATGTTCTGGTATATATCAATGACCTGATGATATTCACCCTGACTGATGACAAACAAGCACATCAGAAGGTCATACTAGAAGTACTCTGGCACCTTGAAGAGAACAATCTGTTTGTCAAACCCTCTAAGTGTGTATTCTCAGTACAAGAGGTGGAGTTCCTGGGGATGATAGTTGGAGTAAATGGAGTAAGCATGGATGGGGAAAAGGTAAAGGTGATCATGGAGTGGCCAAGACCAAAGAATGTCCAAGGAGTCCAATCCTTCCTAGGCATGGCCAATTTCTACTGCAGGTTTATTCAGGACTTCACCAAGGTGGCCTGACCCCTACACAACCTAACCAGGAAGAATGAGCCCTTCTGTTGGACCAACGCCAGAGAAGCCACATTTGCTGGACTTAAGGAAGCCTTTATGACAGCCCTGGTGCTTGCATACCCAGATAATGATAAGCAGTACTGACTCAAGAGTGATGCCTCCTCCTTCACTACAGGGGCAGTACTACTGGTTGAGAAGGATGAGAAATGGCACCTGGTTGCATACTCCTTACATGCTATGACCCTGGAAGTGAAATGACCTTGGGTGCTGGGCACTAGGAGGCATATGAGGAAGTAAAGTGAAGTGGGGATGGTGGATCAATCTCCTAGTATACGGGTGCCTTGTAAGGGAAGACCCAAGAAGAATTGATTGGGGCTCCAATATAATACAGGCAGGTTTATATACAAGTACAGAAGGGATTCAAGCAGAGCCTAAAGTAAGTAAGGGCAGGCCAGGATACTAAATATGGAAGTGTGAGATGATAACTGGCCTGGTCTGTGTGAGCGGGGCAGTACTGAGGGGGAAACACTATTGGAGTGGGAATGGAAGGCA